>JAPYYV010010842.1:0-11106 GCA_030522625.1 Copidosoma aretas | reverse complement strand
ATTGTACCATTTCATACATACAAGCATGCGACATGACAATACGTGCATGTGTAATGATTTTAAATTAATACAATGAAGTAACAATAACAATCGTGGAAGCCATCGCCAATCAGTCTTGTGCTCGATCGTTAGATGGTATCTTCAATAAAAATACCAAAACAAATGGTAAATAAGGTTTTTCTATTAATTGGTTACTGTTAATTTTAATGAAGAAATTATTTAATAATTGAGCCCAAGACCAATAAGCTTTACGAAACCACGGAGAGACAGAATCACATTATACCCAATTAAGACAAAAATAAATTAACATATTGTACTATATTATTCCTTTAATTTATAATAATTTAGTTATACAGTAAATTGTGTTGACCAAATAAAAATTAAATTCAAATTTGAAATACTTTAAAACCAATATTTTAAAAACCTTTCTGTAATTGTTTTTGTAATTTTCAAATATTAAAAAAAAAACTTGCAAAAAAAATTTACAGTTAGTGTAAGAGAAAAAAAAATTAAATATATTTTATAAACAAGAACATTTTTTTCAGCCATTCATTGCTTTTGAAGTGCAAATACTGCTCCGTATTTTTTGGGGAAGAAGATGCACTGAAAATTCATGAAAAAAACATAATAAAAAATTCTATAAATGTAACATATGCAAAAAGGTTATACAAAATTATAAACATTTTAATCGTCATAAAAAAGAACATGAAGATACAAAATCCTAATTATGTATTATTTGTAAAAAATCGTTAAAAAGACATAAACAACTTAATAGACATTTACTTACACATAAAGAAGAAAAACAAATATGTCCTGAATGTAGAAAAAAATTTCTCAGAAGAGATGCTATGAAGCGTCAACATAAAAGTGGACATAAAAAAGGTAGTAATAAGAAAATTCAAAATTTAGTTAATTATGCAATATCAATTTTCAATATTTATACAATAAATTATTTTGATTTCAAGATTTTTCTACTATAATTTTTTAGTTTAGATTATTATTTTGTAGATATAGCGATTCTAATAGCTTTTCTGTCAATAAATTTTATTTCTTGCCGGTTTGTTGCCGAGTGGCAGGGGCTATCAACCTACGCAGCGCGGCGGCACGTTGACGGTGTAGTCTTCATTTGAGTGTCATTTGTTAACCGTTGCTCATCTCAACTTGAAATTTGGCAGAGATGTTGTTGAAGGGTTGTATTTTAGGCTAATCTAAAAAAAAAAAAAAATACACACTTTTTTAAAAACTAACCTACAATTGAGACTCGGTTTTAGCTGTGATATGGATATAATAGGTCAAAATAAATGGTTCCATCAGAAAGAGCAGCTCAAAATCTATCGATTTATGTATTTTGATTTTTTTTTACCCACTTCTCTTAGATCTTAAGCGAGTTAAAAAGAACGAGTTTTAAGCGAAAATAGCGTCACGAGCGTCGGGTGGCCCGCTTGGCTTGGACGCTCCCATGTATGTGTTAATTTACTAGAAGATAAGATAAAATATAATTGATGATTGATTTGTTAAAAGTTAAGTTAACTTTATTACTATCATCATTTTGAAACATTTTGTCTTTGAATTCAAAGCGTAAAAATTTGAATTGAAATACTAAGATTGAAACAATAAAATAGTGGCATACTTTTTTATTTGTCGTGTCGAGTGTATGAACACAGAAAAGAGGGGAAGTGATGGTAAGAGGTCTTAGATTAAACGTTATTTTTTTGCAGACATCTTATTGCCAAGAATTTGTCCAAGTTTTTGAAATACTTACCCCAAAAAATCTGCAAGGAGTTTGTTTTTAGAAACCGTTCTTTTTATAATTTTATATTTTTGGTAAGTAAATGTAGTGATATTTATCCGTATTTTTATAAGCAATAATGATTTAATAATAAAATTGAATTTATTAAGATAAGTTTCTTAAAGTCTATTTTTTAATTCAGGTTGCTCAATTTATTGATTTAAAAAAATATTAAAGAAAAAAAGTATAAGACCTCTCCATGTCTCCCTTACTACCCCTCACAGCCTCCACACGTGACTTTGATGACACCCCTCTCTCCACTTATTCAAACCCCCTCCCACAAAATGAGGTGAAATTCTCTTTATTTTTCCGTGATTTCGAGTGATTAAAATTTTTTAATGCCGCCCTACACCCCCCTTCCCCCCGCACTACCTCGAACGAAAACTTAGAGTATATTTTAAAAACTTT
Source organism: Copidosoma aretas (assembly GCA_030522625.1). NCBI lineage: Eukaryota > Metazoa > Arthropoda > Insecta > Hymenoptera > Encyrtidae > Copidosoma > Copidosoma aretas. The sequence goes on along the minus strand of JAPYYV010010842.1, from coordinate 8,909 downwards.
ACTAATATTATATTATTTATGGTCTCCTCACAGCCCTCCGACAGCCCTTCCCCCTTCCTCACAAAATAAGGAAAAATTCTTTTAGTTTCTCTGTAAATTGAACCTAACAAGAAATGTGTATAACCCCCCCCCCCCTGCAACCTCACACCTCTCACACTTTTTATAATTTTCATATGGTATATACTTGTTTTGGTGTGTTATCTATTTTTCCACACCGCCTAATACGCAAATAATCAGGTGCGTCGACTTTTGTTGTTGTTATTTTTTACATCAATATTTAAATTGTTATAAATTAATTTATATAAATACACAACATGATATAGATAAGTGTGATGATTAAAAATTAAGATATTAGTGTAATAGTAACAACCGTCGAATTAATCGCCAATCAGTCTTGGGCTCAAATTAAACAGTGCTTTTTTGCGAGGCACTATTAAAGAGTTTGGCACGAGGCTAATCAGCCCTAATTAACCACGGAGAAACTGACATCACTTGTACTCATTAAAAAAAAAAAAAAAAATTATGTATCATTTGAATAGCTATTATTACTTTAAAATAATAACTATTTACGATTACATAAAATTGTAATTTTTTTTCAAAGAACCTGACTGTCTCTTACCTAAAATCGTGATAAATACGTTTAAAAAAAATTTATACAGAAACATTGAAAATATAAATTGTATAAATAAAGCATTAATATTTATGTATTTTCATGGTCTAACAAAATCTGTAAAATAAATTTTTTTAATTTTTTTTAGAACGTGTAAAAGTTATCATATAAAAATGAGTTTTGTTAAAAAATTTCAAAAAGTCAAATTATTTAAAACCATTTACATTTAAATTAAATTTTTTCCTTAAATAAATATATGTAACTCTGAAATATAAAATTTTTTCAACATATCTACACTTCATTTAATATTATTTCATTATGTATTGAAATAATATTAAATGAAAAAAAAATATTAATATGAGAACTTTATTTCTTTAATTAGCATCACAATGTCTACAAAGTATTAATATCAAACTATAACAATTGTTGATTAATATCATAAATTATTTTAGTACACTTAATAATAAAATTAATGTACATTAATTATTCAAGAATTTCTTTCCAAACAATATTTTTGATTTTATTATTTTTATTTTCATTTTGTATAAAAATACCATCTTTATTTTTGCATCTAGATAACGCAAAATATGATTGCCCATATAAAAATAATGGTTTTTTCAAGTATAGACCGACCCTGTCGAAAGTTTGACCTTGTGATTTATTTATTTTCATAGCAACAGCTAAAGCTAAGGGAAACTGCTTTCTGTATGAAATAAATGGTAACCAAGGTGTGTTTCCAGTGTTTAATATGATTTTGGGTATTAAAACTCTTCGACCAATTTTTTTACCAGTTATTATGTCTGCTTCAGTATTATATTCTAATAGTTTTGTTATTTTTAATCTTGTACCATCACATAAATTATCAGATATACTCAGATTTCTTATTGACATAGCAATTGCTCTATTTTTCAAAATAAAAATAATGAGGTAGTAGACCCTTACGAATAGTATTTAGAATTTCCATCAGAAAATTAATATAAATATTATCGTCAGATTTGTCAACACCTGTATAAGTTTCATGATCAATACTATAATATATTTTTACGTTATATTCTATTTGATTCAAAATTCTACTGTTTAAGAAATATGTGTATTTATTGTGAGTAGTAAGCATAACACTTTTCATTAAAAAATTGTCTACTGACTTAAATATTTTTGAACATATATCTTTTGTTTTTTAAATTTCAGGGATTTTAAATGTTCCAATATTTCCTTCAACAATGTCCAGTAACAATTTCGAAAAGTTATTTTCGATAACGCATATTTTTTTTTAAATTGAAATATTTAAAAAATACCAAAGAAATGAACATGTAAATGATTTACTAATTCTAATGATACTATTACTGTTTTATACAACAGGATAAAACATACTGCAGTCAGAGGTTCATTGTATGTATACTTTTGATTAAATTTCTGTTTTTGCTTGAATTTAATATCAGTTGAATGGCTTCTTGATCATCGTATATGTAAAATTGCCCATGTTTTAGTACCTTAATCTTATCTAATTTCAATGTATTCGAAGTTCCATGACAAATTTCTCCTTGAATTTTAATGTTGTACATGGCTTTTATTTTTTGTTCCATTTAGTTTTTCATGAAAGATGTCTATATAAGGATATTATAATATTTCATACGTATTCGAAAATTATTATCAGATACTCAAATTTTTTTAAATTTTTTGTCATACACTCAAAAAACTTAGAGAAATTTTCCATTGGTGACAACAGTTAGATTTCCATTTTTCTTTTTCCCAAAATATAGCTGAACAATATGGACATTCTTAATATTGTAAACTTCTTGTATTTCTCTCTTTTTGCTCGATTCATACGTGAAAAAATGATGTTAGGGTATATCAATAATTTAAATCCACTACTTAATTCTTAAGCAAAACATATTTTATTGAATTCGCAGCCTATACTTCGTCTCCATCGTTTTGAGACCTCTTCTGGGCTGTAAGACATTCTTTATACAGATTGTGACAACTGTTAACTATATGTTTATAAAAATAGCCAAAAATTATTAACATTAATTTGTTTATAAATTTATACATAATATTAAAAAGTGTAATTATTGTTGGTATACCTTCTTTTCACGCAAGAGCCTCAAGCACCACGAACCACTATTTACATATTGATGATAACTTATATCTGAAAATACATCGTGAATAAAACAGTATTTTTTTACAAAAACAACTGTTGAGGTGACTGTGACTTGTATTGGCCGTATGACACGGAGATATGGAGCCTATTGTGGGGTCTGGGGTGTGTCAATGAGGTTGGGTTGACAGTGTGTATGAAATTATAGATACTGAGTTCGTAATTTAAATTTGAAAACAGGCGTTGCACATATAGGTAATGTGGAATTATAATCTTTTCGTTGCGATTCTCTTTTCATATTGAGTAATTGTGTATTTATAGTTATTGGATAACTTAATTAAATCGTTTTTTGTATTTATATTATGATCATGGTAAAATTTCAATGATTTCTCTCTGCGTCTGATTGGTTTTTGTGCCTAATGTTTTAATATTTTTAGTTACATTAAAGATGAATTCATGATTAAATTCTTTTGCATGTAGATATAAAATTAAATTTTCGGAATTATTGTTGTAGAGTATTTGGTGTTCTTTTAATCGGATACTATATTTACGGGAAGACTGACCTATATATTTACAATTTCATTTATCACATTTAATTGAAAATACAACGTGTGTTTTCATACCTGCCTTTAGTGGATCTTTACCTAGTTTGATTATAGATCATAATTTATTATTTACGCTGTTGACTACATTAAATCTTTTTGAAAATAAAAATTTGTTGTATTTTGGAGCTATGTCCGGATAAAAGGGTGAAACTATTGATAAAAAAAAAATTGAAATATTGTTAACATTGTAAACAATAAATTATTATTCATAATCAAACTAGGTAACAATCCACTGAATGCAGGTATTAAAACACACATTGTATATTCAGTTAAATGTGATGAATGTATCTGTAAATGTATAGGTCAGACTTCACGTAAATTTAGTATCCGAATAAAAGAACACGAAATACTCTACAACAATAATTCCAAAAATTCAGTCTTATACTTACATGCAAAAGAATTTATTCATGAGTTCATCTTTGATGTTACTAAAAACATTAAAATATTAGGCACGGAAATCAATCAGACGCATAGAGAAATCATTGAAATGCTAAACGTTTTTACTATGATCATAATATAAATACAAAAAACGTTCTAATAACTATAAATACACAATTACTCAATATAAAAAGAAAATCGCAACGAAAAGATTATAAGGTCCACATTACCTGCATGTGCAACGCCTGTTTTCAAATTAAAATTACGAACTTAGCATCTATAATTACATACACACTGTCAACCCAACCTCATTGACACAATTCAGATCCCACAATAGACTCCATATCTTAGTTCCACACGGCCAATACAGGTAACAGTCACCTCAACAATTGTCTTTGTAAAAAGTTACTGTTTTATTCACGATGTATTTTCACATATTTGTTATCATCAATACGTGAATAGTGGTACGTGGTGCGTGAGGCTCTCGCGTGTAAAGAAGGTGTACCCACAATAATTACACTCTGTAAATATTATGGATACGTTTATACACAAATTAATGTTAATAATTTTTGGCTACTTTTTATAAACATATAGTTAACAGTTGTCACAATCTATATAAAGAATGCCATACAGTCCAGAAGAGGTCTTAAAACAATCGAGACGAAATATAGGCTGCAAATTCAATAAAAGATGTTTTGCTTGAGAAGAAGTAGTATATCTTAATTATTGATATACCTCAGAATATGGACATTCATATTTTATTTTACCATGATAAACAGGTTCTATGAAGAAATCATCTTCATTAGTATTTATTATTCTTTTATTGTTTTTATTTGTAGTAACTGTAAAGATTCTTTAATGTGCTTTTTTTTTGCAAAGGATAAATTTCTTGATTTTTTTTAATATCTTTAATTTCAAAACTAAGCATTTTGAGTCCACCAGAATCAACGTCACCCAAAATAGATAAGGTTAATTTTGAAAGACTCAACGAATTGCCCAAATGTAAGATGAAATTGAAATTTTCAAGATTAATTATTACATAAGTATTGAACATTTCTACAAAACATTTCATTTCGAATTTCGTTCCGATATAACCTCTTTGAAACATTATAGTAATAAAAATAAAAAAAAAATAATAAAAAAATGGGAAATTTTTTCCTTCATTTAATCCATTATAAAAATCAAATGATGAGGTTGGCGCGCGTAGCGCGCAAGGGGCGGAGCCCCACTAGTATTAATATATATACATATACATGGGACAAAACGCGTCAACCAGGCCACTTAAATGATGAAAGTATGGCAAAACGGTAAAAATTTGTTTTAGGCTTGATCTTATTGTTGTAGCATAAGCTTTTTAAATTCGATTAGCTTTAAGTTAAATTTAAAATGTCGGATCCAACATGACGGGCAAATGTTCGAAAATCAACGGATTAAAGTTTTTAAAAATACTATCGTATACTACTCAAAATTCTAAGAAATAATTTTTTTTTGCTGTTTTTTGAATTAAAGTGCTGTTTTGAAGGAAAAAATTCATAAATTTTTCAAATTCTTCTAGCTTGATACTATTGTATATTTTGGTCTCATACAGACAGAAAACGCTCTATTTAGAAAGTTTATGGAATACAACAAGCTGTTTTTATACAACTAACAATACAGCAGTATGTAGAAATTTTTCAACCTTTCTTTTTATGGTAATTTCTTTCAATATAAAACTATAATATTCAATTTAATAAAGAATGCACTTTAATGAAGATCTTGGATTCGCAATTAGCTACCTCAAGCAGCAATGTGTTCCACAAACATTCTAATTTGGGCAATCTCTGTCTTTATGAGACCAAAATATGCGATAGTATCAAGCTAGAAAAATTTGAAAAATTCATGGATTTTTTTTTCGAAAACGGTAATTTTATTAAAAAATCGCAAGAGAACATTCTTTCTTAGATTTTTGAGTGATATACGGTAGAATTTTTTAATCTTAAATCCGTTAATTTTTACACATTTAGCTGCTATCTTGGATCCGCCATTTTAAATTTGACTTTACGCCACTCGAATTTCAAAAGCTTATGCTTTAATAATAAATTCAAGCCCAAAATGAATTTTCTACGTTGCTCCAAATTTTGATCATTTAGGTGGCCCGGTTGACGCGTTTTTCCGATATTGATTTATTTTCTTTTGATACTGATTTACTACTCTGTTCATATAAGAAATGTCGCACATTTTAGTTGTCGGTGTAAATCTAATGGAATAATTTGAACTTAGTGTCTATTTGACCTAGATTTATTGGAGGTTAGTATTATTGCTATTGGAGTTTGTTGAGAAGGCTATAATAATAGCTACATAAACGTTTATGAGTATCTTAAGATATTATATCCACGTATTTGAGTGCATTTGTAGGTAATAGGCCCTACTCTTTCTGTTTGTCCAAACACTGTTATTCTAAATAATTTTGAATTGATTTACAAGTGTAGCCAGCCAACTGAATAAATAAAGTAAACATAATTTATCAGATAAGACAGTTAGTACTATTACTATTACTAGGGTTACTCACAATTTTGAGCCCCAAGTCAAGAAGGACAAGAAAAAAGAAAATAATTGTACACAATTACAAACAAATAAATAATTAAGTTTTAATCAAAGTATGTGATAAGATTGCATCGGTAAACGAAAAAAACCTAATTTTAAAATTTATAAATTATTAATCTATAAATTTTATGACAATCATTTTTTTAAAGATATAAGTATTACTGTACAAGGGGTTGGCGTGCGTAGCGCACAAAGGGGGCCGAGCCCCACTAATATATATATACATATATATATATATATATATATATATGTACATACATACATACATGTATGTATATTCGTATGCATGTGAAATGTTGCACGATTAACCGAGTCAAAAACTTCATTCGATACTTTGCTCTCCGGTATATCTCGACTTTTATTATATAATAAGCGTTTTTTATATACACTATGTGTATGTATGTACATATACATATAATATGTACATACATACATATATATATGTATGTATATATATACAAATGTATATTATCATTTTTGTTAAACTAATTAGTCAATAACATTATAAAGAAAACTTGTTCTACATTATTATTATTTTGATTCTATAAATAATTTCACGACACACTCTACTTTATATACATATACGAGTATATATATGATCGCACATCTTGAGAATTTTCCTTCTCGTATGATAAGTATATTAATAATGCAATGAACAACAAGCTTACTAACCTCTTTTTTTTAAACCCCTAAAATAAATAGCTTTTTCCCTATATACATTAAGACGTATCCACCAGGATGTATGACTGTGTCCAACTTTTGTTGGAAAAAAAGGATATAATTGAAGTTGAAATTGCCATAGACTACGCCGAAAGAAAAATTAATCTCCATGGGATTATTAATAATCGAATTTTTTGATTTTAGAAAATTGCATTGACAATTTACAATCCACCTTTCTACATTATAGAAGCAATCTGCAGGAAGGAGTCAATAAATTAGAGAACAACAAACCCTGCCTCAAACCAAAAGAGCAAGGCATGCCAAAATATATGCGAGAGAGAGTGAGATTCAAATCGCTGCAAGTGTTTGCTTATAAACTACACACCGTTTTAGTACTGGCGATATACATAAATCAGAAAGACTTGGACGAACTTATTAGATGCTTCCTATTCAATAGACTAATAATTTAAGATAAGTGACGATCGCATACGTAAAGAGTCACTTAAGATAGCAATTCAATATATTTTACGTATTTTAGAAGAACATTGCCTATAAAAACACAATCAAACAAACTTGACAGACTCAAAGGATCACTGACTTGCGCTTGGGCTCAATCGAGCATCTACAAAGATGAAACTCAGGACCTTAAAGAAGAGACAGTCAAGTTGAGAAACTATACTAAAGAATTACACAAGATAATTATTAGCCAAACCTCTGAAAATTTTGCTAGCGATAGTGCAAAAAAATGAATCTCCTTACTTGACATACTAGAAATCACTCGGCTATATGCTGTCTTGCTCTCTTTTGTACCGACTTCTCTCCATAATACTGCTCTTTCAGACTGATGGTGCCACTTTTCCCGAATCTGGTTTTAGTGAAGGCGTACAGCTTTAGCGAAATTCAGGCTTAACTCACTTATAGAACCCGAGCAGAGAAGAGGAAAAGATTCAGAAAGTGGTCCTACCATAGCCATAGGAGATCGAAGGCTTGGTTATGACTAGAGGCTAGTGTGCTCGCTCGCGATACGTCACCTCCAACCTGAACCACGCCTTTCGTAAACCCCACGTCGCACAGTAGAAAAAAAGCACTTTTTTGCTCAAAATTATCTAGAGACCACAATTTTTGACCGATCCGGGTGTTTTTTTTTATATTTCAAGGTAAGATGATTTGTAAGACATTTTTCAAGGGCCGATTCTTGATTTTCGTCCTAAAATTTATTTGACCGAACCTCTAATGTTGAAAATGAGCAAAACCTGCTAAATTACCCATTAAAATCAATAGAAGTCTACTTTTATTGGATGAAATTGCAAAAATGATTTTATAATACATTTCACGATGGTTCATCATAAATGTATTAGCACAATAATTGAATTCAAGATGGCGGATTCAATATGGCAAACCTAATTCTGATAAAGTGTCCGAATCTAGAAAAAATTTATACTGGGGATTTTTGAGGTCGCTTATCACGAATCCGGGATCCCAATTTGCAAAATTAAAATGGCTGTCATCAATATGGCGAACCAAAATGTTAAAAGTGTCCAAATCTATGAAGAAAAACTATAATTAGGGGTTTTTGGGAGTCGCTGATTACGAAGCTGTTAGTATGGACAGTGTATCTACTGGTGTACTTATATCCTAATAGTTAATCTTAAGAACCCAATACGCTTAAGTGCCTGGACGTTTAAATGTTACATAAATTATTTATATCATAAGTAAAGAATCCCTGGTAAACCGATACGTTTGGCTGCCTGCACTTTTAATCGTTAACTAAACTATTTCTATGTAAATTAATGAACCTTTAATTAGCCAATATGCTTAACTACCTGCACTTTTAATTGTATTATTAAATAAACCATTTATATCTTACGTAATTAATCTACAGTAATCTAATAAGCTTGAGTGCGTGCATTTTGATTGTTAAATGAATTATTGGTAATTATTTTTTTTTTTTTTTTTTTATATTATACTGCTGTACGTC
>JAPYYV010010841.1:0-11645 GCA_030522625.1 Copidosoma aretas | reverse complement strand
TTTATATTAAATTTGTTCAACAAATTACTTTTTGAGGGTCGCGAACTTCCCGCCGGGTATGATGAAAAATCGTATACGCCACTCGGCAGGGAAGTAGCATATCATCGTCCGCGTATTTGCCACCCTCGGCTTCGCCTCGGGTGGCAATCTACACGCGGACGGGAATGTGCTACTTCCCTCCCTAGTGGCGTAATATAGTATTTCATTATTTTAGTCAACGTATCCGCGAATTCTACAATAATACAAACAAAAATCTCACAAAACTGTACCATAACCAATCAGTAGAATTTCAATCTGATATTACTCAAAATTCTAATGAAAATTAAAAAGTCACAAATTCTTTAAATTACGCAGGACAATATTTAATAGTTACATAGACCTATACTGTAGATACTTTAGAAGATTATTGTCAGCCAAAACTCGAAGTTGCCTCACCAATAAATCAAGTAAACAACTAACTTATACTACTTTAAACAAACTACAACCCCAAAAACGTCAATTGAACAGGAAGTTACAACTGAACAATAACATTTCTTCACAAATCTATATTTCCTATTTCACTAAGAATTCTTGTTTCAGATTTAAACCAAAATTTGTTTAAAAAAGATCAAAACTCAAATATTTTGAAAATTAAATCACAAGTACACCCTAAACCCTAAAGTGTAAAAATTGAACCTGTAAAGTGTACATATTGAAATTCACACTTCATAAAGTGTACTTTTTAAAATTCACACTTTATGAAGTGTACTTTTCGAAATTCACACTTCATAAAGTGCACTTTTCGAAATTCACACTTTATAAAGTGTACTTTTCGAAATTCACACTTTATGAAGTTTACTTTTGGAAATTCACACTTTATGAAGTGTACTTTTCGTAATTCACACTTCATAAAGTGTAATTTTCGTAATTCACACTTTACAAAATGTACTTTTCGTAATTCATTCTTTATAACGAGAGATAATATGTTTGTGTATGTGTATATACATAGTATACATATGTATATATAAATACATTTTTTTTCGATATTATAGTTTCATACGTCATTCCTTTTGCGGCACTCGACACTTGGGAGAGGGATGGGAAAGGGATTAGAGGGGGTAGGAGGTAATCGGTGCATGGCCTGAGTCCTGACTAGGTGTCTACGTATAAACACCAGGTCCACCTCCTGCACACCTCCCGCTCACATTATTCTTAGCGTAAGAGAGACAGTTAATCGAACCCCCGAAAATCAAACAGCGGAAGCGAACCTGTTTAAGCCAAAATTTTTTTGAATGTTTCAACATTGTAGAGTAGACTCTGAAAAATGTGAAGTTGATGTAAAGAAGAACCATTGAAAGTGTATTAAAACAAAAATATCTAATACTTACTATATCTAATTCGGATGTCATGATGAATAGTTTTCATGGAAGGCTAATTTGGAACTTTAACGAATCACGATTCCGATTACAGTGTCCCATAATAATATTTTTATGAACTGTGTAGAAAAACTTATTTTAAAAGAAAAATAACCATAACGGGCAACTCAGACACAACGTATGGTAAATGTATATGTAAACCTTGAATCTCTTAAGTTCGAAGATAAGAATGTATCAAACAATGAGCTTGGACTGCTTGGAGTGAGTGAGCAGACAAATATTGGAACAGAATACATAGCTGATTGTTGTGTATACATAAAATATATGTATATACTTCCTCGAAGTCTATCACTATATGACTATGGTATAAAAGAATTAGCCTATATCTGTAAACTGCTTTGAATACTTATATTTGTTGTACGCTATACGATTATTGAACAACTGTATTAGATTCATGTATATTATACTAGTTTGAATGAGCACGCGTTGCGCACATTTGCTATCGCCGCGTTCGCTAATAATTCGATATTCGATACAATATTCAAGATTTCGCGAGACTTCGATACTCGTCACAAACAAACGATAAAAACTTGCTCTCTTAATTAATATAAGAGAAATATAAGGGGTGGATATATAGACACACGCAAATATATTATCTCTCGTTATGAAGTATGAATTTCAAAAAGTACACTATATAAAGTGTGAATTTCGAAAAGTACACTTTATAAAGTGTGAATTTCGAAAAGTACACAATACAGATTTAATTTTTACACTTTAGGGTTTCGAGTATATATTTTCAAACTATTTAACTCACTATCTAATATTTTCATTATTTTAAAGAAAAAAAATTTTCCTACCCAGAGCAGAAAGTGCGGCAGAGCGTTTCTTCCCTCGGGACGCACTTTCCGCCCTCCTAATCACTTTTGGCTCACGGCCAGAAAGTGATTAGCGGGCCAAAAATGCGCCCACGGGTAGAGAATTGCACTTTCTACCCTCGATACGAAAAATGTTGCTCTCACCTCGAGCATAAACATACAACAACCGCGCCATTCGGACGTGTTAGTCGTATCTTCTGCCCTAGGTAGGAAATGTACTATTCAGATATGAGAATTGCAAATATTTCTAAGAATTTTAATGACGTTACATACTTCTGCAGTATTTGCAAGAAAACTTATGAGTACTGTAAATTAGATGATCCATGTGAATTCTCCAAATAAAAAACTATCTATTCAACATTAGTTATTAATGATATCTTTATATTAACGTTACAACACAATGAAAATTTTTATTCGATTCTATAACATCCTGTATATTCACTTAAAATTAATGAATATTGAAATAGTAAGATCAAGAATAAATCATATGTTGTTTAATAATGAACATCATTCATATAATTGTCACATTGATAAAAGTTAGAGCAAACATTAGATTTTTTCATACTCTACGACTAATTTAAATCTTTTGTCCAGCTAAATTATAATAAAAGGATTAAAAATCGTTAAACACCTTTTTATGTATCAATTTCTCCATAATTTAATAATATTCTTTTTGTGTAACATATTAAATTCACGGGACCATAAAATATTTATGTCATTTGTCATTCACATCAAATAAAAATTTTTTTTCTCTATTTCTCTCTTCTTTTAAGAATTTTTTTTCTCCCTCACTTTATTGATGAAAATAAAATATGTCTCCAATCCATATAAAAGTATAATAATCTGGGAGTATGAGTATACATACATATACGTACCTATATACAATTTTTTTTTCTTTTTACATACAAATTCATTTCATTTTGCACTTAATACGGACTAACTACGAATTTGGTACCACACAGTTGATTCTGCAGAAGGAAGATGAGGAACTTCAAAAGAAATAGTTGATTTGATGTATAAAACCTAATCTTTTTGCCTTAACAATTTATTTTGTCATACAGTAATTGACTGCCATTTACCTTCTTGAGCTTTGAATACAATTTTTGTGGAGTCAAAACATAAGAAATATTAGTCCATGGATTTTAGTGTGGGTTTAAATTATCTTTAGCATTTATTTTTAAAACTCATATACTTTTTACTACACAATCTATGAGAAACATTTAAATAACTATCATTTCATGCAATTAATTTTGACACAATTACAACTATCATTCATAATGTATATAAAATCACAAAAGATTTACGAAGTTTCTAAGAACCCCGGAATTTATTATGAATATCAAAATGAAGTTCGAATTATCCGTACAGAATGGTGAATAACGATTATTTTAGATTGTAAAAATCTTACGAATTTATGAAGTAACTTATCTTTGTTATCGTAAAGCACATGCTAATACCTTTGATAAATTAATACCAGCATCATATTCAAATCAATTAATAAAAAGTATTAATTTAATAAAAATTAAGCTTTAAATATTCTTCATGCCAAGCATCACGACCTTTGATTCTGATATTAATAATTTCCGTAGTCTAAAGAAAAGAGGTGCTCCATTGCAAATAATAGAATGGGTTTCCAAAAAAATTATTTGGATCAATGGATGCAAATGATAGAGATTAAATTAATTCGGAACTAAATAATAATTACATGAAAACAGCGAATATTTCATCATTAGCCGCAAATCAAACACATATCGTGAGATCGAATTCAAAAACGGTTCATGAGCAGCTTCATAAAATACAACTAGCAAACGAGAAAACTATTACAAGAATACAGGAACTTGTAAATTTTACCAGGAATATATCAGAATCGGAGCAACTTACAATTTCGACTCAATCCATTGATGTATGGGTATACTTCATCAAAAAAATCTAAAGAAAAAAATAATAATAATGATGAAATTAATAAAAAAAATAAGGAAAAAAAACGGACACTTTACTCTAAACACCAACCAATGCACGATAAATGTTTTTCGGTCTTAACGATTAGATAACTATTTACTTGAAGAATATAAATCAGACTGAATTCGTTTCCGCTCATTCTTTTTACTCTACCTATACGCGCAGAAAATTTTTTTTTGCAAGATTGCAATTCTTTTAGAGCACTTACATCTACACATATGATTCAGCGCTACAATTCATAAATTCTTTTTTTTAACAGCCAAGTTCTTATTTTTGAGTATAATCCAAATCAAATAATTTTCGATAAACAATTATTGTTATCAATATTTAAAACATTGTAAAGATAATATTTTGGTCAAAGAATTGATTAATTGTAAAATCTAACATAATATGTTTGCTCATTATTACAATCAAAATTTTATCTCTAACAACTCTGATTTGTAAAATTGTAAATAATGAATAATTATATATTTGTATAAATAACCATATATAGTTTTCATTTGACGTAATGGATTTCTTCTAATGCATTAATATTAGTAGTTTCTGACATCAACAGAAGATTATATCAATTCATATAAACTCTATGATATTCATTTATATAACAATACTTACTTGTGGTGCCAATTATTTTTCTTCTCTTCTGTTTCCTGCTCCTCAACTGATAAAATGTAAAAATTAAACACATTAACTATGCTTAGACTTTTAAGTGCATAAAATTAACTCAATGTTGCAAGTGCAATACCAGTGATAGTGATATATTTTGTGTGATATCGCTATCCAAAATTGCTTTTGTGCTGTTACTTGAGACAGAACCTCGTACTTCACCGCTGTGAAGCATGACTGGTTCCGTATTAATGTAGAGTTATGAACCATCAGAAACTGTAAGATACACCTACAGCATCCTACTAACAATTAGCACGGCAGTGGAAATGCATACGAGTGTAATGAAATACCTAGTATCACCTTCATTGCTGTATGCTATATGGCTAAATGATACCGATCATCTACCTTGCCTGCTGAGATTACATTGACTCTTAAATATATTATTAGTAATCTATGTATACTCAAAATCTGAAAAATTTTTCTCGAATCTTTTGTTACGATACATGTTCAAAGTTTACATTTATGAATTACTTAAAGTTTAAACTGAAAATTAACGAAATCTTTATACATGACCCATGATTTCTCTGTACCTGTCGTTTTTTCTCCATGCCACGAAAAGCTATTTTTTGTTGAGAACCACACTCCTTGGCCTATGCACTCGTCTAGAACCTCTTAGACTTCGCCTTTAAATTCGAACAGATCTGTTCCTATCCCTTTTACATTCCTAATAATTAAGATCTTCGTTTTTTTATGATTACTTTCAGTCTTTTTTTGTAATATAATAATCTCTGTATTTCAGCATTTATTTTGTGTTTTTAGAATGCTGCGGTCTAAGACAACGTCATCAGAAAATTTAAGACAGTAGATTTTGAGTTTGCCTACTGTAGCACCTCCTGCATTATTCTATTCCACTTATCATTTATATCCTTTATAAATAATCTTAACCGTACCCTGCTTTATAATCACCCTTTTATTACCTTTTTTACTGTTTTGAATAAATGTCTTAGCCCCTGGCCCGTAAAAACTTATCTTTTTGTTCATTTATAGATTCTTTTCAACATTTTTATCATTTTATACTTCTCCCTATCCTCTTCAATCTCACCCAGAACATTTCTCTATTGTATCGTATCAAATGCTGTTTTGAAGTCTACGAACACAGAATATAATTTATCGCCCACTTTCTAAATTTTGTTGTCAATTTCTCTATTTATTACAAAAATATAGGTCCTTGTTGTTCTTTTTTCTCTGAAGCAGGCCTGACTCTCCTTTAATATTTTACTCTCTACTACCTACTTTTTTCTGTTTCAGCAATTATAATTGCTGATAACTGGAATCCTACATTTAAAAACGCAACTCCCCTATAGTTTCAACGCCCTACTACTCTTTCCCTGTCTCGTAAATTAAGTATATTCTTGTTTTTCACACCCTTTAATTATATGTGTTGCTGTATATAACCCACTAAGTGTGTTTGTTAATTTAATCATCAAAATTAAAAACAGATTTTTAAAACATTTTTCTACAATTCCGTCGTCTCCTGCAGGCTTTTCGTTTTGGATTTTCCCTAGGACTTTCTTCGCTTCAATGATCGATGTATCCTTGTGAAAATGCTCTCAGACTTTGCTGTTGATTCCTGTACCCTTTTTTTCGTTTACGATAAAATATGTCTCAATGTTGTCTTATAACTAATTTTCAAAACTATTCATTCATGCCTTTTTTCTTCTTCCTATACTTTTTTATTCGATTTGAATTTTCCAATCGCTTTCCAAAACTTATTTGAACTTGGCTTTTCACTACTTTGCTAAGTTTGTGTTCGGTATTTTAAAGTTTCTCATCTCTAATAAATTCTTATAATCTTTTTTCCCCGTCTTTAATACAATTTTTACCATCTTTCGTATTTTTTTACTAATCATTGAGATAACCTGTAATCTTTTTTTTTTGCTCAATTATTCTAAAATCTTGTTTATCAATTTTGCAATCATTTTTCTCTTTTAATCTCATAATTTTCAGTTTTTCTGCTACCTGTATAATTATTTTTGGTAAACTGTCATATTGTCTATGATATTTATTGCACCCTGTTATTTGATTCAAATATTTCTCACCTATCTTTTCTACTCTTTTTAATACTCCTATTTTCCACTATCTTTGCATATGACTGTTTTCTTATAATCTTTCCATTCTGTCCTTTCCGCCTTTCTCGTATATTATTACCTGCAATTTTAAAGGTTATCGGTAGATGATCAGACTAATTTCTAGTTACCACTTTTATGGTTTCAGCATCACTATAGCCCTCCATCCTTACCTCCAGTACAAAATTAGGACCGATCTCTCCCTTTCTCCTACATAAATTACCGACTCTTCCCAATCTTCCCTTGTGTAACCATTTTTCATTACTCATCCTATGTCTCAGCACTATTTTAACAGTTTTTTGCCTTCACTGTTCATATCTCTTTTTTTCAACTTTCTTTGGTTAAAAAATTTTTTTTTTTTCTGTTTGCTCACATTCTATCCAATCATCTAAATTGTTCGCTAATATAATTCTGTCTCCGCTTTCTACGTCTAGTTTCATTTGACTTTTTTTTTACTGCAGTGTTATCCAGTTTTAAAAGATAAG
Organism: Copidosoma aretas; assembly: GCA_030522625.1. NCBI lineage: Eukaryota > Metazoa > Arthropoda > Insecta > Hymenoptera > Encyrtidae > Copidosoma > Copidosoma aretas. The sequence continues at coordinate 4,242 of JAPYYV010010841.1, read as the reverse complement.
ACTTACTGAAACGGCATCTAAAATGAAGCAATATTAAACCAATAGAATAAACTTTTGTTGTATATATTAAATGATTCTTATGAAACCATATAGTATTTTTAATTTTGTGTAGTCCCCGACGAATTGTCTATGCTTCGGAGTTTTTTAAGATTATAGAAGTATGATCAGCATACTAACAATAATAATTTGTAACAATAATAAAATTAGTACTAAACAGAAGTGGATATTTTATATTGTCAATACATTAGATAGTAATTTACTCATCAAAAATACTCGTTCATAAGAAAGATTTTCGAATCTTTTACTCGTAATCTAAATAGAGCTCGTAATAGAAACTTCTCCAATCAACACCAGAGACGGTCATTATGGACTTAAAAATTATATCTAATCAAATTAACAGTTCACATGGCAATTAAAAAATACAGTCTTAAATAATATTCTGAAGTTTTGAGGTGTTTAACATTTCATCTTAAAATAAAGTTTCTATTAGAAGTTCAAATTCAAAATATTTGTTATTAAATATTAAAGACGAACACGTAGAGTAAGTGTAGGAGTGTTACTAGATTGAATTAAGGAAAGTAAAACTACTGTGATTGGGTTGAGAATATTTTATCGTTGGAAATGATGGAGAAAGAGAAAGAAGAGCTGGCATAAATGTATATATAGGTTGAGAATCGTGTTAAAATGAAAGTATAACTACGCTATTTGAGTGAAATGTGGATAGGGTATTGTAAAGGCGGTGAGGGGGGGGGGGGGAGGGGTAAAGAGGAGCTCAAGATGATTGTGGGAAGCCGAGGGGAAACGGTAAAAGCTAACTAAAATATATCAGGATTAAAAATCACGTAAAAATGAACAATTTACTACGTAATTTGAGAGGAAGTTGTAGGGCAGCGGTGGGTTAAGAATTACTTTCCACCATATAACTACATGATGTAGGAGGAAATATGTATATACGGATGGGATATATATAGGGGGACCAAAACCTCGCTTTAAACTCTTACAACTATATAATATAGGAAGATATATATATATATATATATGTATGTATACATATCTAAGATAAGTATCTAAGATAAATAAGATATATATCTTCCTATATTATATAGTTGTAAGAGTTTAGAGCAAAGATTTGCTCCCCACCTCCCCCACGCTCCGCCCCAGCTTCGTCCCAGCTCCCCGCCCCCCCAAATAAGGTAGTTTTTTTTCATTTTCTTGCATATTTCGAGTAATGTCAAATTTTCGCTAGCTCCCCCGAAGCCCCTCTTCATACCCCCCTCCCCGACTTCCCCTGTCTCCCCCCCCAATGTCCATGAAATTTTTTATCACATTATGTAATTATTGATGATGGCCGCGACTTTATAATATAATTAGTATGTAAAATAATACTGTAAATACATTTCTAATGCCTTATATATAAACTGTTACAAATGGTTTTAGTTTGACGTATAATTTTATTTTAATATAACAACAAAATTTCACCTACTACCGATGTTAATTTTGATTACATACTTTAAAATGCCTTTTTAAGTGCTCCGCTCTTACATAACCTTCCCACAATTATGACAAATATTTTTTTAACGTTTTATTCATGATTTTAAATATGTCTCTGTAAGTGATGATTTCTGTTGAAATTTTTTTTAATGTTTCGGCACTCTTTCTTGTGACGCTAACAGTTTTTTTTCTCTAATGTGATAGTGGTACATAAATCACATACAGAAAATTTTTTTTTGTGAATTTTTTCGTGCGATGATATATTACATAAAAAGGATTGTATATGATTTCATAAATCTTGATACTAGAAGGTACTGCAATTTGCTTTTCTGATAAAAAAAAACTTGCAAGAAAGTATAAAATTACTAATGAACTATGGAATGGTTTTTTTTTACTCTAAAATTTCAATCCAAACAATATTTTTAATTTCAGATTTGTTTTCTGATTCAATTTGGATAAAAAATTTTTTAGGGTTTCTACATCTGGACAATGCAACATATGATTGCCCATGAGAAAATAATGGTTTTCTAAGGTATAATCCTAAGGTATCAAAACTTTGACCTTGTGATTTATTAATAGTCATAGAAAAAGCTAAGTTAAATGGAGATTGTTTTCTGTACAATTTAAATGGTAGCGAAGAAGAATTGTTTGTATGTAGTATTATACTTGGAATAAAGACTTTATTTCCTTGTTTTTCTCCGGTGATTATTTCAGCTTCGATGTTGTTCAGGCGAACTATGACTTTATGCTGGTTTTTTGATTATGTGATTTTAGTGCTTGTGTATTAAAATATAATTGTGCTGTGTGTCTATATAACTTAGAAAATTTATCGCTTTTAAATTTGTGCTTATCAATTTATGTCACGCTTATTTTTAAACATGCTATTTTCTTATCTTATTTCACTTGCTGTTGCTCTCGTTTTGAAGAAATGCTATTGCTTTTAAAATTACGACTTTTATCTTGATTATCACTGTAACGTACTAACACATTTGCAATTTGGTTCTGCGAACCTACTTTTGATTATACTTACATTCTAACTTTGCTTACTTGCTAACTGATTCTGCAAATCTACTTTTGCTTATCACTTAATACGAGATTTGCTGTATAATTGCTTGTAACTGTCGTGGAGTCTTGCTATGGAAAATCCAGCGAACACTTCGCTTTGACTCATGCTCACATCTTTTGCTTAATAAAACTATCATTGCTACAAAGCCGTACTGTTATGTTTCCCCATTATCCTCCAACTCTACATGCACGCTTCAAACGAACAGATGTTGTATTTAAATAATTTTGTAGTTCGTAATCTTTTACCATTGCAAAGTCCGTCAGATATGTTTAAATTTCGTATTAATATAACAATAGCGTTTATTTTCAAATTCAATTCATGTGGAGGAAGATCTTCTATAATACTATTTAAATATTTTGTAGGGAAATTTATTCAAATATTATCGTCTGTTTAATGTACTCCTATGTGAGTTGCTTTATTATTACTATAATACGTTACTAATTTTCCTACCATATTTCTTAAAATTTTTTTGTTCAAAAAATGTGTGTATTCATTGTGAGATGTTAAAATAGCATACTTATAAAAGAATCATTATCATTATTAAAAATTTTAAAACATATATCATTGGTTTTCCATGTCTGAGGAGTTCTAAAAGTTTTAATTTTGCCTTCCCCTATATCCAGTAACAATGAAGAAAATTTTTCATTAATCGAAGGTATAGTTTTTTTTAAATAAAAAAGTTAAAAAACAATAACCAAAGATTATAAAATTTTATGGTTTCTTGAATAATAGTAATTTTGCTTTTGTTTTTTACTTGAGACCCTCGATAATAGGGATAGGCTTGATAACAGGGACATCTACCCTAGTGCCTTATTTACCGTCATAAATATCGTATATATTCACATAAATTATCTTCCTCCTGCATGTTTTTTCATTATCTTTTAATCCTATATTTCTGACTGATATTATCATTGTTTCTTTTTTTCCTCTTTGCATAGCAATATGTGTTTTTTTTTTATTTTTTATTGCAGAGCCTATAGTCCATCACTTAAAAAGTTTTAGACTTTTTTTTTTTTTTTTTTTTTTTTTTTTTTTTTTTTTTTTTTTTTTTTTTTTTTTTTTTTTTTTTTTTAACATTTTACGGACGATAAGCTTGTCAATTATCATATAGTTTTTCAGTGTATTATGATTGACAAAAGTCTCCCTTTTTTTTGTGAAATTATTTTTGATTCTCTCAAATTCATTTCCCTTTGTTGTTCTTTTTATGAATCCTGCGTTTCCCTATTTTTTACTTTTTAATGTACAAATTTAACTTTTTGTCTATTTTGTATGATTTTTATTGATTAAGATAGTTAATTCTTTGATAAGGCATAAATAAAGCCGTCTACTCTTGTTCATTTGTATTATGTGCTACAAGTAGATTTCTTTCCTTTTTTTTAGGCCTAATTATAGGCTGACTATTACTGACTGTTTGCTTAAAGAGTTGTGGTTGCTTGTGGAATGCGGAGGGTAGAGTGGTTTCTCTATAATAGTACCATTGTTGGTCTATAGTGCGTGAGGTTTTTGCGAAAAAGAAGGAGAATCTTGAGAAGGTCTCCATGATAAGACGAAATATTGACTACTGAATTAATAAAGAAGGTTTTGCACAAGAAAAAAAACAGTGGTGTTTTATTTTTGGTGTTAACTCTAAATAATATTAGAAGTTATCATAATGCGAGCAAGTGGAAGTTCTAAAGAAGTCACTC
>JAPYYV010010838.1:0-11109 GCA_030522625.1 Copidosoma aretas | reverse complement strand
CACGTCAGCTGCACCACTCCTCAGGCTCGCACGCCCGAGCCTGAAGATTCGTGCGGCTGCTGCGCCACACTGGTCTGTAGAGCGTTCTCAGTGATGCGTCAATTGTATCAACGACTAAACCGAGGGTGAGCAGTCAATTTGGTATAGCGTCTGCACTTGCTGTTCAGTAGGCGCTCCAGTCTTCTCTCAGTGTAGCTTTACTTCCAAGATATTTCCCGTTCAAGGCTTGATGATTCGTATTTGGCTATCTATTCTCACCAGAGCAACTTCAGTGCTTACATTCCATATAATTACAAGATTATCAGAGCCAGTTGTGAGTAATATATTACGAATTTCCGGCAAAAATCTGCGAAATCTCATTTTAAGCGAGTTTTGTGTCTCTTTTTCAAATAGCTGTAACTTTCGAACGGTAGCACCAAAAAAAACACACTTTTTTTCAATTGATAGTGCTTGATTCCAGCTTTCATTCAAGCTGTTTTGGAACACTTTACATGCGTCATATCTGCATGTACTACAAACTGATGTGTTTTTGAGAAAATTGACTAAAATTCATTATTACAAAATTATGTATATCTTTAAAACAAAATACTTTGCAATGAAATCGCTTTAGGTATTTGTTGAAGATGATATTTTCAAAAGGAATACTGTAAAAAAAATTTTTTTGAACCACATTTAGTTTCAATTAATTTTGAAGTTGATTTAAATCAGTTACGAAAGAATCACCCATATGGATTACACAGACCTGCAAGGTTTTGATGATTCATGTAAATACCTGTTTCCGAAGTAATTTGGTGCGCTAAGACGGAGTCTTCTGTCAGAATTAGCCTATCACGTTAGGATTTCGAGTTATCCTAACCTCAATGTTCAAAAACAGCCATTTTTACGTGTTTTTGAATTATGCCATATCTCGATTCTTATTTGCGTCTATTAGATAATACCATTGTATAGTACAGGTCTCCTCCTATAATTTACATTTTTAACATTTCGAAATTCAAAATGATGGACCATTATGGCAGCTGCAAATATTAAAAATCCCAGTAACCCTAAGGCAGCTATTTTACTTGATTTTAAATAATTTTGGACGTCCAAAAATTATTGTTAAAGCTTAATCTTACGTATTTCTTATCGCTGATTACGAAACCATACTATTTTCAATCAAGCACATCACTGATTTTTGTTAACCTCAAAAAACTCTAAAATGAAGCAGTTTTGCGTAGTCTTTGATCATTTTATACGTAAAAACATTTCAAAAAAGAATTTTTATTGTATTTTTCATACCTGCACACAAATCCACACGTTTTTTCGGTCGTACGTACTATGGATCCTTTCAAACCTCAAAAATCTTTAAGATGAAGCAGATTTGCGTGGTTTTTAATTGTTTTGTACGTCAAATAATTGTAAGAAAAATTTATCCTTTGTATTTTTCATACCTAAGCTCGAAGCAACCCCTTTTTTAATCGCACATATCAATGACCCTTCGTAACCCAGAAAAAAATTTTAATTACACAGTTTTGCGTAGTCTTCGATTGTTTTGTATCTCAAACAATTATAAAAAAATTACTTTCATGTTTTTTTTATATATTATTACAAATATTACTAATTTTTTATTGAGACATTATTGATCTTGTCTAAAATTTAAAAAACTTCATAATGAGGCAATGATACTTTATTTCGCTGTTTTATAAAGGAAGCTTTGTAACCGACGCAAAATCACATGTATCTGTTAAGATTCTACTAGCGTGGTAGCAATTCCGGTACATGGTTGTCAGTAAATAATACTTTCGGTCTATTAATTTGTTTTATGCTTAATGAGAAAACCACATCAATTTTGTCCATATTAATCTTTTTATGCATATTGATAAAGTTAAAGCAACATGCATGAAAATAATTTAATGAGAAACCTTTTTTTTACTTACGACCATATACCTTAACTACCACCACGCTAGTAGAATCTTATTTAATGCCAAATTCCACAATTGGCATCTGCTTTCAACGCAAGCGAGTGCTACTGTATGCTGCTAATCTACATAAAAACTTACTAACTTATTTGTAAAAGTATCAATTCTAGATGAACCGTTTGGTACGTTTGTACTTTGTACCATACTGCAGCTTATGTATTGCATGGAACCAAAAAAGATGCGTATGAAACGATTTCGAGATGTTATTGTTATACGAGTGACAAAACTGTGTAGGCTAAGATTTTGTTGCTGTATTCCTTTTAATGCAAGACCAGTCGAAAACTACCGTAAAAATTAATTTTAGTATTATGGTATTTCCGGTTATCTATTTATCAATGTTCTCATTCATTTTTGTGCAGTACTACTAAAAAAATAACGTCTCGCGTGATACTCGAAAAATTAGCGCGAGTCTTGAAATCTTGAGTCTTGAGCCTTCAGACGTAGTATGTATGAAAATATGATTTGACATAACCTAAAAAAAAAACATTAGATAGCTTATGTAGTAAATTAACAATACATGAAAAATTCTTATGACTCTGCTTGTGCAGTAACTAGTAAGTGAAGCATCACTCACAACAGAATTGAGTTAGTGATATTATGATAATATGTATGTCTATATTCTGAACTCTTTATTCAGGATTTAAGAGCATATTTGTATGGCAATGTACATTTGTGAGACAGCTAATTAAATTTTAGAAAATTTCTATTTTGGAGCTATTTTTAGGAATTAGTTGATTTGGATATATATTAACATTTTTTGTCGTCGTTACAAAATTGTCTCATCAAAGGTGCACCAACGATCCCGATTTGTTTTGTTACATTTGTGGACAATATGTAATAACAAAGCAAAGACAAAACATACTAGATTTTGTAAAAACAGCTTACACTTTCGTTACTCTAAGATTTCTATTCCTTGTGAAATCCGTTCATGGGCTCCAAATACAGTATGTGCAAGATGTCGAGAATCATTGAGGTTATGGTGCAATTGAAAACCAACAAAAATTTGGTACAGTTCACCAACTTTCTGGCGAGAACCTTTTAGTCATGATAAATGTTATGCAAAGTTTCCGGTTTCAATCCAAAGAATAAACATTCAATATCATATCTTTAAGTTGAGAGCGTCACTCCAGCAGTTTGTGCGATTTTAATAGACTAATGAGTATAATGATATGTAGCACAAACATTTAAACATGCAGATGCCGAAGATACTGTCGTTGATGAAATAATTTCTGATGATGAAGAACTAGAATCAGACGACTTAATAAAAGAAGATGGTAGTCTCCGTTATTTATTCTACGAAATGTCACTGAACTATCTCGTACGAGAACTTGATTTATTAAAAGAAGATGCTGAAATTTTGAGATCACAACTACATGAAAGAAATATGTTATGCTCAGATACCAAATTTAGTTGGTATAGACATCGTAAAGTCGAATGCGTCAGATTTTTCAAAAAAGAAAAAAATCTTTTATTTTGTCATGATATACAAGGCAATTAGTTAATCAATTTAACATAACATATAACTGTGATAATTACAGAATTTTTATTGACTGCAGTAAAAGAAGCTTGAAAGCTGTACTTTTACACAACGGCAACCTATACTCCCTATACTCATCTGTACCAGTTGTTTATTATATAATTCTAAAAGAAAATAATCCCAACATGGATCTACTTCTGAAGTATCTTAAATATTAATATGATCAATGAAAAATTTGTGGGAACCTATGAAAAGTGTACTTAAATCGCCATTTAGATTGTTTTCCAGACAATCTTGGAGATTATAGCGGGGGACATGGTGAACGTATTCACCAAGACATCAAGGAGATGGAAGGTAGATACCAAGAAAGATGAAATGCGGCCATGCTAGCAGATTACTGTTACTGTCTTGAACATGATCAGAAAATACCACACAAAAGACAATAAGAATCACGTAACTTTCAGGAAAAGAAAAAAAGCAACCCGATCACCCTCCTTAAAGGAAATGCAAAACTTATTTCATTACCTCTGATATAGTTTTAGTTTTTTGTCATTCGCATTATATCTAAACGCGTTCTTACATTTCTATTGAAATCAAATTCTGCTGGTGATTTGCCTGTTTTAGAGTGTGGTGTTGTATGGTAATTTCATTAAGAATTCTTGTAGTTTATAGCTCATATCAGTTTCATTCGAAATTTATGATAATGCCTGCTTTAACGTCTGCACAAATCTTTCGGCTTGCCTATTTGTGGCGGGATGGATGGTGCTGAATGTTTATGTACAATACCACATTCTTTTAAAAATTGTTGGAACTTTTCGGAAACGAAAGTTTTTGCATCATCTGAGACTAGAACCTTTGGTAAACCGAATCTTGCAAATATTTCTTTGCATGTTTGAACAGTGTTATCACTGAGCATATCGGGTACAATGTGCACTTCGAGCCACTTTGAATAAGCATCAACCAACATCAAAAATACGTTATTCAAGAAAGATCTCGCGAAATCAATGTGTACTCTCTCGAAAGGCTCTGTTGGGTTTTCCCAAATGTGGATTTAAGCCTTCTTTAGTTCGTTTTGTTTAAGTTGACATTCTATGAAATTTTTTACTAGTGTTTCTATACTTTTATCCACATTTGGCCACCAACAGTGTCCTCTTGCTAACTCCTTCATCTTGACAATCCCAAGATGGCCTATGTGTAATTCTTTGAGTACTTTTTCGCGCAAGCATCGGGGTATTACAATTTTATGTTATCGGACTAGAACATTTTGCTCAATGGTAAATTCTTTACAATCTATGTCCCATATTAATTCAGCAAGGAAAATTTTTGCTTCTCTTAGTTCATTTACTATTTTCACAATTTTTGAGATTGTATAGTGTTTCTCGGTTTCTTGAATTAATTCATTAGACGTAGTCGGTAAGTTATGTATAGTCTCTGCATAATATACATCTACGACATCGAGATATGGCTGATCAGTATATTTTAATGCTAATCGTGATAGGCGGTCTGCATTGCTATTTTGTTTGGATCGTTTGTATTTAATTTCAAAGTTAAAACCTCTTAAAAAGATTGCATAGTCGTGCATCTTTATAGTACTATACGCGGGTAAACTTTTAATGCTATCAAAAATTTGAGCTAGTGAACAGTGATCTGTCAAAAATGTAAATTGGTTGCCGTATAGATACTTTAAGTATTATTTAATTTTCTCGAAATGTATTGAATTGGACGCTCGGTTTCATCGAGGTACTTATGCGACAAAACCGCTCTAATACCATAGGGGCCTGCACCAGAGGCTAGTACAAGAGGTAAGATCGGATTGTAAAAAGCCAAACATTTTTTACTGGTTAATACCTCTTTTGCTTTCACCCACGCGTTTTCATGCCACGTCGACAACTTTATAACAACTCGTACAGTGGCTGTACAATCGTACTTGCATTTTCAACGAGTCTATTGTAGTAGTTTACCATGCCAATGAAAGCTCTTACCTACGTAAAGTTTGACGGTCCCAGCATGTGAGTGATAGCGTAAATTTTATTCTCGTCTTTCTGTATACCACCTTCGATTATTACATACCCGCAATAGTGCATTTGTTTCACGAAAAAGACGCATTTTTATAATTCAGACAAATATTATGTGAGTTTAAAGTTTTAATGACTTACTTTAATCTTATAGTTAATACCTCGCAAGTTTCTGCCGCAATTCGTATATCTGTTAACACTTTGGTACCTGGAATCCCTTTGAGAGTTTTCTCAATGGTACTGTGCCAAATAGCCAGAGCTGAAGCGATGCGGTACATCAATTTTGTACATTTATAAAGACCATGGTGAGTGTAAAAATGCGGTTTTCAGGTCTATTTTATCAATTTTCTTGTCAATCAAAGGAATTAACTTGAAAGGCAAATGTTGAGGCATCATGAATACGCCCCTGGCGTCCCGTCTCAAAGTTAATGAAGCAGTTAAATTCGAAATATTTCCCATAGTTTTACTTATTACGTTTGGTTTCTTCGTAAATAAATGTTTCATAAAAATGTTGGTATCAAAATTCGATGTACTTATCTATAAGATTTGACTGGAGGATACATCGTTAAAACTTTTATTTGCAAATAATTGACAGACTCACTATCGGTCTGATAGTGGTTCTCCTCGCACGAAGGTTAAATATAAATTTAATGTAACGGCTTAATTTTGAATCTAAACTGTTACGGTAGTATAGCCTAAGACGCTAATCATGATTTTGCAATAAGTAACTAAGCGTTATCGAGTTTTTTGTAAATATACTTCTCTAAGAATCTGCTTTGTCTGGTCAATCTCCATGAGGGTGTCTGCAGCGCCCGAATCGACTTCGAAAGTAATTTTTAAGTTATTCACGATGAGTGTAGTGTAAAATGTATCCCTGTAGATTTCTTGTTGTGGTAGCTGCACTGCTTCTGACATGGTTTCTTCATCCAGTTTCATAATGACGATGACATCCAACTCTTCATCATCAACAAAACTTATTTGCAGATCCTTTTTCTTTTTGATACAAACTTTTTTCAGATGTATCTTTTTCTTGCAACAATTACACACGATATGTTCTAGAAGTTTGAATTCTGTAGCGTTATGGTTGCATCCACGTCTATCACATGTTACCGGGACTTTGTGTTTCGGTTTACTGTCTGCCCTTGAACTCTCGCTCTCTCTCTCTCTCTCTCTCTCTCTCTCTTGTACCTGCCTCTTTCGAAGAACTTTTCTATTGACTCTTCTTGTTTACTGTCTTTTCTGCATGTAAGTAGTCGATTGATTGAATTGCTTGTAACGTAGTAGACTCTTTTTCTGTATGTTATACCGATAGTGCTGTTTGTATAGCTTTCGTCTAGCGTAAGTCTTTGGTTTCTAATAACCTTCTTTGAATTTATTTGTTTGTAATACTAAGAACAAGCTGATTGCATAATGCTGTATGCTAAAAATTTACCGAAATTACAAGTGGTACATAACTTTATTAGGCTGTTTGCATAATCTTGAACACTTTCTCCTTGTTTTTGTTGTCTTGAATGCAATTTGAAGCACTCAACGGTTTTTAAAGAGGCTGGAGCGTAACGTTCCGGGAGTTTTTCTGTTAAATCTCGTGCTGTTTGTTGTTCGGGTCAGTGGCACCATAATGGTCGCCAAGATTGTTGTAAGCTACCTCTCAGACATAATGTAACAAATAAGGTACTTTGTACTTAGGCTCGGTACTTTTGATTACCGTAAAAGCTCCTTCTAGTCTCTGGAACCATCTTTGGCAGTTTGAAACTCCTGGTACGAGAAACTGTATATGTAAAGCAACAGTATTTTGTGAATTCGTGCTTGTGCCGGGATTCTGTGTAATATTTTATGTGTCGTTTGTCATCTTGACCATAAGAGAATGTAAGTACACATGCTACGAAACCCCTTTCTCGCACGAGTGAAAAAATAAAAAATGAAAATGCAACACGTACACTGCTGTATAAATGCCACGTTCTACTTCCACACTATGTAAGATCGTACATGCGAGTTCTTTTTCGTATTTTCTTTGATCTTCGTCAACAGTCTGTTATGTATTTACTTGGATTAGTAGGGAAAAATATGTAAGAACAATGAAAGGTACGTTTAGCAAGTAAATTCAAACACTTAATTGAGAGAGAGAAAATAATAATGTCCATGTACACTGATCCATACATTTTGTAAGCCTGCCGAGCATTCTTGATCTACGCTTTGTCACCTTTCTCATACACCCCCCTTCTTTTCCCTACTCATACACCTTGACGCGCGCACATTTACATTTACAGGGACGGCGTATGCCTCTATACTCATGTATGTATAACAGGTGGTAACAATCGCTGTAATTATGTATTTTGTCATGTTGTATAACCTAACCAAAAATGATTGAAGTATGCTTACAAAATACAATCTAGTAGAATACATTGGTGAATGATAGGGTACAGCAGTTCTCAAAAAATCATTAGTAGAATGCTTGTTTTACAGGACAATACATACAAAGGTACTTGCAATAAAATTTTTATAACTCATAGATAAATAATTGTATCCGAAATGTTGTAAATAGAAATTGCAAGAGAAGACCTACACTATACGATGTTATTTCTAATAGACGTAAAACAAAAAATCGAGATACGGCATGACCTCTTAGGATAACTCAAAATCTTGACATAAATGGCTAATTCTGATAGAGGATTCGGTTTCTGCGTACCGAATTACCTCGAATACAAGTATTCACATGAAATTATCTAAAAAAATGCTGTTTTTGCAGGTCTGTTATTATTAAAAAACTTTTTTTAAAAATCAAGGGCTTTATTGGGTGCCATAAGTGCTTGAACTGTTTATTTCAAAATTAAATACATAAGGAAATTTACTGCTTGTAGGGTATAGCTTACACAGCATTATATTCTTATGTTTTTCATTCAGAATAAGCAGTTCAAGCACTTGCACTATATCAAGTGACTCATAGTATTAAAAATATTGAAGTTTATTTTGAACAGGTTAGCACTTGCGCCGATTTAGGTAATAGGTAATTTATTTCGCGTTATAAACGATTTGGTGAAAAAAATAGCCTATAACACGTTCTGCATCGTAGTGTGGCACAATTTTTATCAACTTATTTGCCTGTTAAATTTTTCCGTCAACGTTTTGATGAAAATTCGTTACACTTTTTTCATGTAAGTTTTTATTTTCAGGTTGGAATTTTACTTGAAAACATTTTCCGTCACATTAACTTTTGATAATGAGGTTGAGGAATTAGACGGTCTGAGGAACATTAAGAAATTTTTTTGGCCTGATTCGTTGGGTATTCTTCGAGTACTGGCAAGTTTATCCTAACTTCGTGACAACTTCACCTAGTATGTACGGCCATGACCGTAGCAACCGTTTTGATAAGGTAAAAAGCTGTAATTTTCTCCGGTCTGCTTTCAAGAGGACGTCAAAGCTACCTGTTGTACCAACACTCACCGTTCCATACTTTATTCTGCTTAAAAGTTACTAAATACATACAAATTCTGACTGTAGATTATACATTTATCAAATTATAGCGGCCATCTCTCGGAATTTCAAAAAAATGATCACTGGAGCAAGTATCATGTTAAATAACTGTTTGGCACAGATTTAATCAGCTATACGTACATCTCGTCAAGGTATCACACGCTAATATCTAATTTTTCTGAGAAGTAAAATACAGTGGAGCACTGTTTAAACATAAACTATCGCTTCCACGTTCCCGAAAGACTCGTTTGAGACACTTCTATATTAAACTTTATAAACTTTTTTATTCTATTTTATTACCGCATACAAGAGGTTTCTTGATTCACTGTCGCGATAAATACTTTTTCTCAGTGCAGGGTTGAAATTACATTAAAATCACTTTTTAGTAATATATTTATCTCCGTAAAGTAAATATTCTATTTTGCCCGTGATTCATGAGATATGTGTTTTAATCATTATAAATATTTAGTTGATAAAATTGAAATTTACTATACTTTTATAGGGATACAAAAGTAGATTTCGAAGTAAAATTTCTTGCCATCATCCTTTGTCTGTAATTAACCATATTTTTATTAGTCATTCAATAACGGATGCAAAATCAGCAAAATCAAAGATTGCCTATACTGCATAACAACATTATTTATTACTGTACAAAGTTTCAGTTTGATACTTAACAACATCTTTAAAAATTCTTGCTTCGAAACAAATAAAAAGTTAAAGCAAGCCTTTTTAAAGTTGCCGTTCACGTATCAACTTCAACTTTGTAATATAATGAAAAATGCTTTAATCTAGTGTAGTACCTAGTATGCGATCTTGCGTTTTACTGATTATGTATTTGTTTTTAAATAAACAATAAAAATATGTATAGTTACCAACAGAGGCTGATGGCCCGAAATTTTCATTCAAAATCTGCTGTTTTATCCCCTTCAAGATACCTCAAAATAAAAAATGTATTTCCTGCTCTTTAAATTTAAGTAAGTGAAAGTTTACTTATAAAGAGTGTACACGCACTTATTAACAAAGTTGTATGTGCAGTACGTGGAATGAGAGAATAAGCAATAGGCGAGCGGCGAACCCCCAAAATGATGCACGGAATATGCATGTGACCGACCTAAAGGGGCAAAAAGGATAAAAACTTTTGAAATCGATTTTTTATGTTGTTACTAACAAAAAACCTTCCTAACGTACTTCTGTCCTATCGAAAAGTAACTTGTTATTAACAAAAAAATTACAAAATAGGGAAAAAAATTTTTTTTATGTTTCAAAGTAATTGTTTAGGTTAATTAGATGAAAATAACCACTTTTTATTTCATGACTTTTTTCCAAACACGCTTCGTATTTGAGGTATATATGATTTAAACTCTAAAAATGACCAAAAGTAGCTATTTTGAAAAATTAGTTTCTCAGCATCTGCTAAAGCTTTTCCTGTATTTTTTGCAGGAAAATATTCTTCGAAACTTGTATTTTACGTCAATATTTTTTTCATATTTTCGTAAATATCAACATTTTTATATGAAACAGTTAGATATGGAGCTTTTAAAAAATCGATCTGGAAAGTTTTCCATTTATCGTTAGGTCAAAATTTTACTTTTTATTACTCATAATTCTCTCATAAACAACTATTTTATCAAAACGCCAAAGAAGTGAAGCTGAAAAATAACAATCACCTAAAGGTTTCGACACTTTTTTAACTTACTGAAAAATGATTTAGTGCGTATATGCGTGTGTATTGGTGTATATATATATATATATATATATATATATATATATATATATATGAGGGTATACGTGCGTGTGTATGTACAAATATATTTCTTACATACATTCATACATGAATAGGGACATACGTATACACGGAGACAATACAATTAACACTTCGTCACTGCATGCAGAGAACTCTTATACAGCGGTAGTACAGTTCTCTACGTACTACGTTTGCATACAGCACCGCATACTACGTTTGCTCGGGTGTCATACAAAATCAAAATGTTAGCGAGCAAATTCAGCAAGGCAAGATGTATAGTAAACGTATACTACGAGCTTACAGCAGTACGCACCATGCACTATATCTATCGCAGTACGCAGGAGACCAATTGGCCTAGTGCAGAACCAGTGGCGACACCTAAAATGCGATACCTGTCGGATCAAATCGGCGAACTCGGACCCCCAATTTACGTGGACAGTATCG
>JAPYYV010010837.1:0-13181 GCA_030522625.1 Copidosoma aretas | reverse complement strand
GGAGGGTGGTTGGTGGGGGAGTTGTGGGGGGGTTTTTCTCGAAAATGTGGGGGGGATAAGAAATGTTAACCCCATCAAAATAACGGAAAAATATAACGAGTTTTACCGTATTTAGTGGGGGATCGGTGGGGGGGGGGATTTGTGGGTGGATAAAAAGTCGAGAGGGGGGGCGAAGGAGAGTGATGGGGGCGCCGAGGGGGAAAAAGTATTTTTTGTCAATATCTAATGCCCGGAAAAAGCAGACGAAGCTTACCTTAAATGGTGGGGGGGCAAAGGGGGGATAGAAGGGGCTGTGGGGGGGGGGGGGTTGTGGGGGGGTCTTATTGCTAGACCCACTAAAATCACTATATAATATAGTAAGATATATATATGTATATAGTTCTACCCTGACCATACAGCACTCGAAAACGAGAATAATGCCGGCACAACGGAGATACTTTATTAACTCGTGAACCTCAATAACAGAAATCCTATAGAACTATTTTCAGACCGTAAAACACTCTCGAAGAAGAGGAGAAATTAAAGGCTGATATAACAAGCCCACTGTTGAATGAGCACATGAGGAATCGGCGATCGCTGATGAACAGGGAAATGTGACAAACAGCGTTAGAAACTACCTAGCGAGTTGAGAAAGACCTGGTTGTTAGGTCACATAGATTTTCAGGACGGACCACTAAATAAGGCCTAAAAAATAACGCAAGGAGCCAATAGCCACAATTTACGAGCAGTAAATGCAATGCAATACAGAGAGATAGGTTACAAGAGATACTAACTACTGCATTATAAAGAGATGTAAGATTTAATGTGACATAAATAGAACGAATCAGATACAACAATGACCTGAAATATGTGATTTTAGAGAAGGAGAGATACTTAAGTATACAAATAAGCTACGTCACCCGTTGGATTGCAAAGTACTGAGCACTAATCTAAGATTGCTACAGAAGGCCTAAGTAACAGCACAAAAAATAGAAAACAAGCGCAGACTCTGTGATCTGGTTTATCCGAGTAGCAGGGCACACGTACAACTGGCAAAAAGCGTCTAGCTCGTCGATTGCAATTAATTGACATAACACCTTGCAGACGAGACGATAAGAGGGGTAGCCGATTAAAAATGTAAAAATATGTATATACTGTAAAAAATTAGGAAACCATGCACTTGCGCTACAAGAACTATGAAAAAGTTAACCCAATACAGCAAAATTACACAAACGGACTAGATGATAATTACAATAATTACTACAGATCATATCACACAAGTAATAGTGGAGATGATTGGAACTATAGTAGAAATCAGGGATACAGTCAAGACAATAGGAGGACCAAAAACTATAACAGCACGTTCATAGGTAACAATACATCAAATAAAAACAAAGGTTATCGGAGAACCAAAGATAATAACCATTATAGCGGTTACAACGCAAATAACTCTAACGACTACGACAATAAGCGGAAATACAACTAAGATAGAAACCTACTAAATTATAAAGACGGGATTAGCAACAGAGTATACAAATCTTGTGCTCAGTGTTTAAAATTCCAGGATGCTCGGCTCCCCAAGCGTCGAGCAAGTGCCGGAAGTAGAGGAAGAGAAAGTAGAAACTTTGCACAATGAAAATAAAACGGCCATAGAAGATCGGCAGCAACGAGCAGGGTCGTATAATGCAAGCATTGAAGAAAAATGGGGCGAAACACAGAACATAAAAGTGCAAAAAAAGCAGAGCGAAGAGATAATATTACTAGAAACCGTCCCTGTGACAAACTATAAAATAGCCGCAAATAAAAAAAAAAATCTTATCAATTTACAGCCTTCTTCTAACAGCCCAGGGTTGAAAAAAGAAGATGCCTGATAAAGAAACAAGTAAGTTGCTACAGGTATTATAAACAAATACGTCACGAGAAGGACTTACGCCCAACATAGTATGCCGAGAGAGCTCACAATATTGACACGAAAGTGTGAGACTTTATGCGAATACAGGTGCCAAAGAATGAAATATTAAAATAAGTAGCTTTAAAGAGGATGCATATGTAAATAGTAAGGAGAAAGTGTCGATAATCAGCGTGATGTGAGGAGCACAGTGTACGTTTAGAACGGTAAAATTGACACTTAATTAGCTGAAATGCACTCCGCATGTTGTCTTAAACGACTTTCAGATACAGTTGGAAAAACTGATTGGATGGCACATGTTAAAAAAATGTGTTGGCCATACATGCACTAAAAATAATATATAAGTTTTGAGATGCACCTAGATCTGCCAGAGCCAGAGGGATTTAAAATCCTCGCAAGATCAATACAAATAATTTTCGCCCATATGAAAGAGACATACAAAAATATCTTAGTTGTATGGATACCTCTATAAAATCAAATGAGGGCATACAATTCAGCAGTTTTATAGCAAACCATACTAACGACAAAGTATATGCCAAATGTATTATTATTACTGACAGATCAATGAAAATACCCGTGCTTTACCTAGAACTGCTAGAATGTAAGATGATTTACGGGGCAGAGCCGTACAGCGTCGATGGTGATGACGTTAAAGGCTTACATTAGGCCAGAGTAAGATTATTTGCCTGAAACGCAATTAGTGAAAAAAATAGTAAAATTAAAAAAGATGACAAGCAAAATTTTTTTTTTTTTAATAGATAAAAAAGCAAATATAAAAGAAGTATTAAGACTAGTGACATGACAAGTTGTAATAAAAAAAAATAACGACATAAGCGTAAATAGATAGAATTTGATTCATTTGCGTTTGACCTTGACAAAGAGCCTTCAAAAGTGGTATCCGTTCTAAAACATAAAATACCGAGAATAACTGAAAAACCAATAGCAGCAGAAAAATTATGTATCCGACAGCAATAAGACAGCAGATGAGTATAGAACTAAAATTTTACAAGAGCAAGGCATAGTTAAGCCCCTACATCACCATACAACTTCAACACATGGATAGTCCTAAGACTTTGAGTTCCTAATAGAGGAAGGTTAGAGAGTTCCAATAGATTTTGGACAGCTTAATAAAGAAAAAGTTGGCTTATGCCATCCGCTACCGCTCTAGAGCGATATTTTCATTCATCCCTCTTTCGCTTGTTGCATGACCGTCGTAGATCTAAGAATGGGATTTTGACAAGAACAATACTAATAAGACAGCATTTTTAGGTCCGGAGAGGAACTACCAATACAAGCGCATGGAATTAGAATGTACATAATTACCAAACACGTTCAGGCTCCCAGCAACATTAGCACTAGTGGACCTTCCAAGATATAAAGTAAAGGTCTATATGGATGACATAATAGTATTTTCGAAGACCATAGAAAAACATGGAAGGAGGTTCAGGAGGTTGCTAAAACCACGAGCAGAGAACAACTTAACAATCAAACCGAGGAAGAGCTAATCTTTGAAGTACGAAGCGAAAGCGATCGGTCGCATAGTCGGTAACGAAAAAATTATAACCAGCCCCGAAAAAATCGTAGCTGTGAAAAACTATTCGAGACTGAAGAATACTAAGAAAATCCGTCAATTCCTAGGCCCTACAGAATACTACAGGTGCTTCATAAAAAACTATGCAAATGTAGCCAAACCAATCTCTAAACTGTTACGAAACGGTGTCGAGTTCGAATGGCAAACCCCTAAAAACAAGCATTTAACAAGCTCGTAAACCCCCTACGCAGTAAACCTGTACTTATAGTTCCAGTAATAAACGAACCATTTCTAGTCACAACAAATTCCTTATTCTATGCTGTAGGTAAAATATTGGGTCAAGGAAAAATAGGCAAGGATCACCCTTGCGACTGTGCATCCCACTGCTGGAAAGGTAGCTAGCTTCACCACCCCACGTACGATAAAGGACTGCGTGCAATATTCTTTGCAAAAGAATAGCTTAGATCATATTTATAGGGATAGAAAGAAGCAGTAATTACTGATCACAGGCCACTTAAACATTTCCACAAATCTAAAAAACCAGACCTTCGATTTACAAGACTAAAAGCAGAACTACGTGGCTACGAATTAAACGCTATTTACAGACCTGAAAGAGGTAATAAAGCAACAGATACCCTATCTTAAAACACAGTTTTAAAAGAAGGTGAAATCAATCTCGAACTGCCCCACTGAGATTTTACAAACTCGCGGGAGAGCAAAAGAACAAAGGACACTGCGATACAAGAGCGACGCGACGCTCGCACAGATGTAAAGGTTTCGTGGACATTGGCTTAGAAATATATTTAAAAGACAAAAAAGATAAGCTATAAATTTCAGACATGGATGGAAAAATATATGGCGGGGAAAAAAGAACTGCGGGATGACGATAATTCATGCGATTATACACCGGGAAAGCATGGAGATGTGGACTTAAATTAGGAATGCTCAGAGACGAAGAATAAAACAAGAAACACGGCACCTAAAGTAGATAAAACAATACATAAAAGAGATATACCACGCAAAAATATGGGACGATTCAGAAGAAAATAAAAAAGCGAAAGACACAACGGCTTAAAGCGATATCGACGAAGGAATATTAGTATAAGGGTCAGCCAGCAAAATCTCAGATACCTGCACAGGGAATAAAAATATCCAGAAAGATGTTGAAGTAACAACTACAGCGTTTACAAAGCTAAATCTAGAACAAGAGGCACGGTTAAAAACTCGTTAACACCAACTTAATACATCAAATAAAGGGATACCTAGTTTTTAACACTCCCGGACGCAATGATGCCCTAAAGTAAATAATCAGAGCACACTACGAAGAGCATAAGACTGTAAACTAGCGCAGGCAAGTCTTGCAGCATTAGTAGACAAAAGAAAAAAAGAGCAGAGGTTTGAAAATACTGTAGAGAATACGACGATTACTAAGGGAGAGCTAAAAAAAGTAAGTGATGGAGAGAGCAGCAGAGATAGAAACCAAGATATTCCCAAGTCAGATAAAATGCAGGTATGAGAAAATCTACGGTCAGCTATTTCGTATAGTAAAACTAGTGCCAAATAAATAGACAATGACAAGCATAATAATGACTCACAACGTACAGACGAGTGCCGAGAAAAAAGCAGCAGGCTGAACAGAAGAATCAAGGCAATATTTGATGATTCAAACGACAACTTTTTAGTAAACGTTACTGTAGATATAAAGTACTAGAATTTCGACAGAAATCAGGGAGTTATAATATATGCATGGGAATCTAACGCTACCACGGATTGACAAAAGAGCAAACCTACGGAAAGATCAGACGAGAACCATATAGAAATAAGTAAAGACAGCAACGCTAGAATAAAACTATCAACAGACAAACTTAGAATGGCCCTACTATATAAAAAATAGTTATAGAAATATAAGAACCCAAAAGAAACAATAAAATATTGCTCTCGAAATACAGGGGTCAAAAATCGGGTCTTTTTTTTCTCAAAATCGTAAATCTAGAACAAAGTAAGGCAGGAAAATAAAACTTTTTGGAGCTTACAGGTTATTAAATTAATATTACAGAGAAACTATAGTCACCACTATTAAGCGGTTTTTTATCCTACAAAAGATATAAGAATGAATGAAAAAAAAATATCTACTAAAAATCCTAAATATCCTTTAAAAAAGAATCCAGTATCATGCAACTTTCTTAGGCTAGATGCCTATATGATAGGAAGTGGTGAGAAATCTTACGTGATATTTTTAACTTACATTCTAACCTACAATGATGTTTAAATCACTTTAAAAACCATTTATTTTTAAACGAAAGTCGTAAATCTCTCTAACAACTGAATATTGTAGCATAAAACTTACTGTCACTTTTAGATATTATGTAAGAAAGTAGATAAGTAGTATTAGTAACATTATTAAGTCGTTTCCTAACCTACAAAACTGTCAAAACAAAAAAAAGCCGCAATTTTTTCTATTTCAATCGGGAATTTTCTGAGCTACTAGATACATGCAATAAAACGAAAATTACTGTAGCTTACAGCTTCGGTAATGAGTAAAATAATGAAAGTACAAGTAATATATTGTAGCCCTTACCTAACCTACAAATTTGTCAAAAGCAAGTTGAAAATAGTTATTTGTTGAATTATAATTGTGAACATTTCCAACAAATTAATATTAAAACATACAATTTTCTGTGGCTTGTAGCGTTCGTATAAGAAACTGTAGAAATAGCATCAGAAACATATTTTAAGCGTTTTTATAACCATCAAAACTGTAAAATTTTCAAAAATTGAATATTTCATTAATTACAATAGTGACTTTTCTAAACTAGTAAATAAAGTACTATAAAAATTGATGTAGCTTGCAGCTTATGTATGTAATTGTACAGAAAAAGCTTAAAAAATTTTTTGTTGCCGTTTTCATCACTAAAAATTTATCAGAATGAGATGAAAAATGGTTATCTTTTCAAATAAAATAGTGAATCTCCCGGAACACTTGATACAACATCATCAAAGCTGGAGCTATTATATTTAAAAATATATAAAAAGGATGGACAACATTTTGTAGCCGTGTCCTAACCCTTTAACCTGCCAGGATCACGTCAAAAATCGTAATTTTTTTAATTTAAATTATGCATTTTGCAAATACATAAATAAAATACTACAATAGATTTTTTATAACCATTTCTTAACCTATAGAACCGATTTGTTCCAAGAAAAAAACTATAATCATCTTATATACTTGTTATCCTAGAAAAAAAAAAGTATGACGATATCTTTAATACATGTTGCTTATAAAGTTGAAATTTCCGATAACTAGGTTATTCTAGTTTTTTGCTTATAAACTTTACGTTACGATATTAATTTTTTGGGAAGATTCACGATTTAAATTTAAAAAATAAATATCTTACACGTGGTTTCGACAAATTTGTAGGTTAGGTAATGGCTACAAGATATTATTTGTACTTTCTCAACTTTAATAAATACAAAAGCTGTGAGCTACAGTAATAATAATAGTAATGTATCCTTTGGTTTAGAAGATTCACGATTTTATTTGAAAAAATCATATTTTTTCATTTGATTTTGACAGTTTAGTAGGTTAACAAATGACTGAATAATCTTACTATTACTATTTATTGATTTTCATTCAGACCATCTACAAGTTACAGTAAGTTTTATGTTACAGTATTCAGTTGTTTGGGAGATTTACGACTTTGGTTGAAAAATAATAATTTTTCGCGTTTTCTTAAAGTTTTGTATTTTCGGATGTAACTAAAAATGTCACTCAAGATTCTTCAGCACTCCCTGATGTATATGTTTCTAGATAAGGAATGTTTTATTATAATAAATCCTTTATAAAGATAGTTACTGAATCCTAGTTATTCTGTTCTAGATATTTAAAATTTTGAGGAAAAAAAACCCAATTCTGACCACTGGGCGACAGTTCCAATTTTGGCGACAGGAAATGCGCTTTTATAGTTTCCTAAGAATATAAAGAAAATATATGCGTACACTTTCAAATGACACCGAAACTTGTGATTGATCAAAATTTTGTAGGTGAAGAAGGCAATGAATTTAAACATGTATACCTTCAAGACGAACATTATTTATCTTGGCTTTAAAACGCGGAAAATGATCTATCGTTATCAGAGAGTAATATAAATAATGACATCAATTTAAACAAGACGAAGCAGTCAGAATATAGGGAAAAAAAAGCCAAGTCCGACACAAATGGACTACTTGACAGCTAACCTAGTAGAAACGCAGATTATGGGCAAAGCCAATTAAAGAAGCAAGCAAGAAAACGAAGAAGAGAAATCATACAAAGAATGAGACCTATCTGGTACGGAGACTCTTCCGCCCGTATATTCAACACCTTAAGACTTTTATAGCTCGTAAGAATCAAATGTAAAAAGTAGAGGCGAAAAAAGCTTCGACTAAATAAATCCAAGCTTGAGTCGGAAAGCAACTCAGAGCGAGCGGAGCAAAAAAGGATTATCAGCCTGGTAACACTTGATAAATACAGAGTATGCAAGACACGCTTACCGTAGAAAAAGCCTTCATGGCTGTCACAAGATGACTCGTAGCCAGAACCATTTCAAACACAGCATCGAACAAAGATCACCAAAAAAATACATAACCAAGCAAACCTTCTGGCCAACAAAACAGGGATGATAGCGACAGAGACAAGCAAATTAAAAAATAAAAATCTTTAACGTAACAACGTTAGTAGAACATGCAATAAAGAGCTATTGGAGTAGCAACAATGCACGATCAATAGAAACAGTACTTAACCTAAATAAAGAAAGCATATAAAAATATCAAACACGCGCAAAAATCTTAGTAAGCCCGATACTCTTTGTATCAAGGGGAGCACTGCACCCTAAATTGGTCCCACCATCAATGTTTGATAAGACAGAGAAAAATGCAAAACTAGCAAAGCTGGATTTATTGTTTCGAAACATAGAAGAAACAGTAAAAATTTCAGAGATTATGTACATCGCCAACATATCCATTATGATAATGGACAAAGAATTTATCTACCCTATAATGATCTGACTGCTAGACAAAGAAATATTTTGATTATACAAGACAACGCCAGTACCAGAAAAACAGAGAGGATTCTATACATCAGACGTGTACATATGGCCGGAATATAAATGCATGGCCATTAATAAAAAAAATAATATTTATATGCCGATTGCGGCAATGGAGATCGACGAGTGCCAAATATTGTACAACCTATTCATCTGCGTTCATACAGAACCCGTTAGGGTGATTAGAAGGCATCATACATGCAAAACACCACTAATCATGGATTAAGATTTACGTTTAAATATAAAATAAAATAATTATTATGCTGTACAGTTACTTCACTTTCGAAATCAAAGACATGTACACATTATTAAAATTTTTAAAATGCACAAAACGGAGTGAGCTGTACTATTACCTAGCAGATTATCTAGTGATAAGACATCAGAGAAATTTAATGTTTCTTCACTTCTCTTCGAATACACTGTGAAATCAAAAGCTAAGAAACGTATCAAAATTGCAGAAAAACCAGGCAGACAAAGCATAGATGAACTTGTCAAAACAAGAGTTATTAAAGTTGTTTACAATAAAGAAAATTTTTGGTAGCTACAAACCTTTTTCCAGATGAAAAAATCAGTTTTTTTTGAATTTGCAATTTTGACACTTAATCATTGGGTTTTAGCTGGAAGCAGTGGAACACATACAACGTGCGTTTGTTAGATATACAAAAATGTAAGACTCATACTTATAGGTATGCAATAAAATGATTTATATTTTTTAAATCAAAATTTTTAACGTAGCTATCGAGCATATCAAACAAGAGTGGTAAAGATTGATGAGAGGTAGAAGGAAGGAACTTTCTTTGTATGCCTTTCTCTCTTTCTTCGCTTTGCCTGTTCTTTTTCTCTTCGCTCGACCCAAAGCACGCAGCTTTTTTTGGCATTACGCTTATCCCTGCCGACAGCTGGCCACCCCGATCACTAATTAGGTAAAGTCATTTCTCACTCTATTTATTTATTTATTTAGACAATTTAGACAACTGTTTAGTAATTGAAATTGCTTCATCAGTGTTTAATCTGATTGCAGAAATTTTCATAAACCATTCGATTTTCAGAGAACCCAAGTTTTATGTTAAACGCACGTGCAATGTTTGTAAAAAAAAAACAAAAAAAGGGAATTCTACAATGCGTTTGAGAAAAATATGATCGAAGAAATTACCCATAAAATATGGGCCACAACAGATCACTGCACTATGCTGAGTTCAAAAAATGATACTGAAGGTTTCGTCCATAACCATTTCAAAAATGCAGATCAACTTATAACCTACGATTTTGTCACATTGGAAAAAACCAAATTGTAGTCATAGCTGAAAGAAAATTTAAAAGAAAAAGAATCATTTATCATTTTCGACTTCCTTTACAAAATCAAGAAAACTTAAATATAACTAGTTAGTCTTATTTTAGAAAATATTCAATCATATAATTCAGTGACTAATAAGAAGATATGTTTATGTACGTATAGCTTTTTATGAGGTACACCGCGTAATCATTTTTAGAACAATTTTCAAACAATTTCACACAAGTAGACAATTTCAAACCATCATAAATTTTAATCAACTTAAGCAATTTTGACTCACAAAAGCTCAAATAAAAAGTTTTCCAAGAGTTTTAAGAGCTCTCATTTCCTGTTCTGTGCGCGTTATCTTAGTTTTTATGCAATCGAAAATATAGCAAAAATAGAAAACTATCGTCTATTTTACTCTATCGTGAATCTTTACAGCAGACATTCTCATCCTTTTCCACAGGCACCAGCTTTTTTAGATCACCTTTTATCAGCACGTATTTTATGTAAAATTTGACAAGAGGTCGAATCGTGGGATCTATTTTTGTAAAATGTTTAAGAAGTGGTCAAAAATCGTTTTTTTTTTAGAAAAATGTGTTTTTAGATGACTAACCGTAGTTTTTGACCTAAAATATTTTTATTCAAAAGCTGACAAAATTTCACGTTATTAATAATGCAAAAATTCGGGTATCCATTTATGTCAAACATCAATCGTTCACCTGGACCAATATAATAATCTGATCTACGTTTTTAAATATATTAAATCTGCTTTTGGTCCATAGAAGAAAAAAAGAGATATCGGAGAACTTAAGGTTCAAACTTGATACATAAAATAAAAAATGGTCTATATACACGAAGAAACATAAATTAATAAGAAAACAATTTAATAAATATTTTATAACTTAAGACTCCTCTTCTATACTTCATACTCACTCCGAAGTGTAATTATGAATACAAATAAAGGCAAAGTGTGGAGTGTAATTACTTTTATTGAATTTCATTTGGTCAATATTTCGCTGTGTAAAACAGCCTCCTCAGGACCCGCCATGGTGGTTGCCTCAAACACGCAACAAGAATGATTACAGGACTATTTTAATCTACATGTTATTTCTATGCTCTTCGATTTTGATAGAAAAAGGATGACATTTACAGTTGCCAAGTTAAACATGCCATGTTGATATAGGCATGTTTAACTTGGCAACTGTAAATGTCATCCTTTTTCTATTAAAATTGAAGAGCATAGAAATAACATGTAGATTAAAATAGTCCTGTAATCATTCTTGTTGCGTGTTTGAGGCAACCACCATGGCGATAGAAATAACATGTAGATTAAAATAGTCCTGTAATCATTCTTGTTGCGTGTTTGAGGCAACCACCATGGCGGGTCCTGAAGAGGCTGTTTTACACAGCAAAATATTGACCAAATGAAATTCAATAAAAGTAATTACACTCCAAACTTTGCCTTTATTTGTATTAATAATTTAATAAATAGAAGAATACTAACAATAATAATAAATGTATAAATAAATATAGTGTTAATAGTAATAATAATAAAGGGAAAAATCCAGTTTAATCATAATAAGATGAATAAAAACAATAATAATGATGGTTGATAAAAAATATGAATAAAATCACAAAACCATGATAAATACTTATCACACAAAAAAGTGGTGGAAAGAAACAGCACAAGTGTATAAAAACGATTAAGAGGCGAGTAGCAAGTCACCTAAATTTAAGTATGACAATCAATGAGGTGTGATGCATGTCCTTGATAGAAAAAAAAAGGATTATTTCCTTTATGAGTAAAGATTTGTGTTTAGTACAAAACATTACTTACATCAGTATCAATTCAGCCTTTTTTTCTCTTTGGACGGCCTCGACCCCCGATCCACCTTAGCCGGATGGATGCGCGGGGAGAAGAGGAGCGGCCCATGGGCCATCTACGATCACTCACATTCCCTAGGACAGACTTCAAACCTGAAAAAGAATAGGATAATAACAATAAAGATAAGTAAGTCTAATATAAACAATACCGTAGACATACAAATCATAGACACTTACACTAATATCTAGGGAACGTTCCAGCGTATAGTCCGCCAGAATGGCCACTAGTACATCAGCCAGTACGACCGCAATTGGGTTGTGGAAAACATACCCAATCCGGATAAAGTAGGTGCTCCCCACTACTAACGCGGAGCAGTACAGCAAAACAACCGTAACGGAATATCTGTAAGGCCGCACAATCACTGGAGAATGAAATTGCGCGATGTACAAACGGCTGCTGGGGCAGTGGACGCGGACTCCACAGCATAAACCGCGGAATGCCAAATGCCGCACTGCTAGTAAAGGCATATTGATAAGCCAGTAAGACACAGTCACTGGCACAGGCAACCCAAAGTACAAATACGGGTCAATAACTATACGGACCCCTAGCTGAAAAGGAGAATGCATAAGCAATATATAAACACAATCAGGTAGCGAGAGAAGTTACAGGACTAACGGAACTGTTATCCAGATATTGTACAAGGGCCAACACTAACGGGCCATCGCACACCACCAGTCATCCGTCGGTGTCTGTGGTAGGAGTACTGGACCCCGGTGGATGGTGCACCTAGGGTTACCAGATCCTAAAATTGAAAAGTCGGGATAAAATTTTAAAATGTCGGGATTTTGTTTTTTTTGTCGGGAGAAATAAAAATTACAAATTACAGATTTTTTTTTAAATTTCTAATAGACATAAACAACTTTATAAATGTTGAACGTTCGTTAATAACTTAATTTTTATATACATCAAACTTTTACTTAGTTTTTGTCATTTCCAACTATTTTAATCAACTTACTTATTACAGTGCCATATGTATTTGGCATTTTTTTTTACTAAATCCACCAATTTTAACCCCTCAGGAGTATTAAGATAATTTTTAAAATTATAACAATCCACATCAAAATTCAGTCGAATCATAAGCTCAGCTTTGATTAAGGCAAAAGCCATACGATTTCTATTTTCATTAAATAAATTATTTAACAGGCTGAATACTCTTTCACAAAAAGCATTGCTTACGCGAATAGAGAAAACAAAAGATAACAATTTTTTTAGATTCCTTACGTCGTTTTGATCACATTTTATAAAAAATTTTGCCCATATTCTATCATTTAACATACTTTAATCTTTTGGAAGATGGTCAAGCGTCTCTCGAAGACAGCAGTAATCTGTATACAAATCATCACTATTGATATCGTCAGAAATTTTAAGTGCACAAGGTAATTCGAAAAGCTCTTCCCACGTAAATAAACTTGAATTTTTCAAGGACAACACTAAAAGTTTTTTGTACAAATAACAGTCAGAAAAATCATATCTTTCTTGCAAGTATCCTTGCAAGTATCTAATTGCTCGCTTTAAAAATT
>JAPYYV010010835.1:0-14672 GCA_030522625.1 Copidosoma aretas | reverse complement strand
TAAAAAACAGAAAATGTAATATTGCTAAAATGTGAGTGCATAATTAACCTTTGGTTTAAATGATGCAGAAAAACATGGGCAGAAATTACCGGATGAAGTTTATTAAAAAACTTATTTCAGAAAATTTTGTTTAATTTATTTATTATTTGAATAGAGCTATACCTAAAAATCATTCACCTCGTTAACAACAGCGCTCCAATTACAAATATATGTGTATATATACACTTTATTATGGTGTAAATTTTTTTCTTAATTACGGATAGGCTACCGATAGATTTTAACGATTTTATTAAAACTCAATTGTTAAATAGCCTTTGACATTAGTTATAATTTCTAGTATTCACCTTTTTTTATTCGAATAGCCCAATAATGCGAAGGCTTTGGCTTTATATACTAATTAAAAATTGGATTATATTAATAAATAATTAAAAGTAAAGGTTATGTCAGTCTAATATTTATTAATGTATTTTAATAAGCACTTTTATAACCATTGTATTTTTTGTAAAAAATAATTAATCTATTCAATAGTATTCATACAATTTTAAATTATGTATAATGTACGTATGCATTATTTATACGTAGACGCTATTTTGGTTATCTCTGATCGAATCCATTGATTAGCATCCGCACTTCAATAACTAAGTATATCGTCTAAAGAAACAAACAATGAATTTATTGGGTTTTTCCACAATTACGTTAAACCTGC
This sequence comes from Copidosoma aretas, assembly GCA_030522625.1. Classification (NCBI taxonomy): domain Eukaryota; kingdom Metazoa; phylum Arthropoda; class Insecta; order Hymenoptera; family Encyrtidae; genus Copidosoma; species Copidosoma aretas. The sequence continues at coordinate 13,966 of JAPYYV010010835.1, read as the reverse complement.
TCAATTGGAATTTGGCAATAAAGCCCTTTCTACAATAACGCAACTCTGTTACAGCGCAGACTCGGCATATTCAAATTTACACCGCCCTTTTGAACCGACACCAGCGCGTCCGACGCCTGGAAAAAAAATCAAAAGTCTTTGGCTTTTGACATCGCTGCTTGATAACTGCTCGCAGCAGTTAGTTGTGGTTAATAGCTTACTAAAAAGGCTTCAGTTGCTGTGTAATGAAGTAACCCGAAAGGTCACTGGTGTCGGCGGCGCTAACGGTCCGCAGGTACATGGACAAGCTCAAGTTACTAGTACTTCGGTCGTCAACAAGAACGAGAAGCTTACAGTTGATGCACTTGTTATATTTCTCATATTATATCTCTATTGTTATATCTTTTATTTTATATGTCTTCGCATCGGTTTGCCGGGGACGCCGATGGCACATTGCACCATCTTCAGCTGCACGCCTTCTGGTCCGCTGCATGTTTAGGCAGCATAACATTTTACCGTACGTCCTAGTGTTGAAAAAAAAAGTGCATACATAGTGCAAGCAGTGTTTCAGTGCCACATATCTCGCTCTCGCTACGCTCGATCATAAGAGGCGGGCGGCATGTTCAGTTTTAAACCTTATTGATTGCTATGGCAGTAGGAGACTTTTGCTATTTACATTGTGTCGATGAAACTGTCGTGTACTGTTTAGATTTCTATTCTGATTTATGTGTTGCTTATCTACTCGTACATTTGTAATAACTTAGAGATTATACCGGGCTTAGTACATTCATAACAATACTATTGCCTGTACACTGTAATCAATGTTTATCTTTCTTAATGTTCATGCTGTCTCTGTCTAATGTAACATTCAAATTCTGGGCCCTCTATAGAGGTCTTAACGAACAGTGCTCTGTGTAGCACGAAAGTCACTCCGCGCACCGCTGCTAAACTGAACGCTTAACTCAGTAAGCTACTGCACATACACCTACCCAGTTGTAAATATATTAGCGCAAATAATAGTAACTAGTTTATTTCACTTATTTTTTCTCTCCCAATTACTGCTCTCAAATTGGGTTGGACTTAGCTCGCAACGGAAATGGCCCTTCCACGAACAAAATTGATGTAAAGTAAACTGTTTTATAGAGCAAGAAAAAACATAACTTTTCTTAATAACTTTTTTTTTGTTTGCTATTTAGTTTTCAGGATAAAAAAATGTTGATTTAGTGGTCTTCTGGATCAGAGCTGCTTTCTTGATCCAGACCCTCAATTTTATGGATGCTGTTGGTCTGAAGTTGGGGTGTCGATTGCTTAAGCTGCTCTCAAAAGACTTTAGCTTTCCCTCGAAAGGATTCGGAAATGTGGAAAAGCTAGGAGAAGCTTTTGTGGGAAACTGAATAATCTGTCAAGGTACGTGTGGTATGAAATTTTTTTTTTTCAGATCTGAATGAAAATTCAATAGCCTCCAAATACAGTTATAGTATAAATCATGTCAAAAAATGAAACTATTACTGTGTCTCATACAAAAGATATTTTAATCCAAAGTTCGTATTTTTGTCTCTGCAATACAGTTTTGCCATGCCTCGTGGGACGGGACACCATGTGTATCACTGTTTGCGAATTTTCACTGTGATTAATTTACAGTTTTCTGCAAAAAACAACTATGGTGTAAGTTGCGATTTTGAAAATGTTGTACTTGAAGTACTAAGAATTCAAATACTTCTTTGACAAGTTACCGACAGAATATAATAGTAAAAAAGTATTACTATACAGGTTAGACCTATTATCAAGTTTTACCAATATGTCAAACAATTTAAGTGTATGATTATTCTTTCAATGGTGCTTTTGCCTGACAGATAGCATTCCTGTTGTGATCTATCTACCTTGGAAGAATAAACGTGTTCATCGAAAAATGTGCAAATGTGCGGGGTCTTTAGGGAGCTTCAGGGGCGTAAAGGGGCGTGGAGGGGGAAAAAAACGTAGTAGGCCATACAAAAATCGCGAAGCAGTTGCAGGGGGTCCAAGCCCTCTTTGTAACACGAAAAAAACCAATAATTTCCCGTTATTTTGTGGGGGGGACAAAAAATGGACGATATTAGACTATTTGTATTTACTTGTTGACAAACTTCTACTGGGGGTCAAAATGGTATTGGGAAGGGAGATATTCCGCTTCACACAAATTCACTGTAGATGTATACACACCAACTCTATGTGTCTTTTTGCTGGGCCTGACTATAGGTAATAACCCGTTCCTGGCTGCTGGCTTCTCTTGAATGTGTATTAATGGCTGTGCAAGCACACGATTTCTCGGCCTCTCTCTCCAGGACGTCTACACGCCATTTGTCAAAGGAATATCACTAGAATTTATTGTCTTGCATATAAAATTCGTAAATTACATAGTGAAGTGTTGTACAACTGTATACAAGTGGAATTATTTATGTGTTTCTCAAGGCCACTTATTGATTACAGCAGAAGCAGTCACTATCTGAAAAACTAAGTACAAGATTGTTTAACTTTTAAGTTACTACACAACTGATAAAGTTTAGGCAAGAGACTATCAAGTTTAACTATGATATCTGCAGCAAGCTGTAGTGCTGCGTAGTCCTATTTTTTTAACCCTACTCTGTTATGTTTGGCTATCAAGCAATCATAAATACTTTATATTGCGACCTTTTATTGCAAAGTACCTATTGTATCTTTAAAATATTTATTTAACTCTATAGGTTTAATATTAGTCATTCATTAGTCAATTACTTATTATATTACTTATCGGTTGCTTATCAAGGGCGGGCAAGTAAGTAGGTTGAGAATTCCAAGATAAAAAACTTCTTAAATATAGTTTTGGATAACGTTATCGTCTTTTCTATGCACACTCGCTGCCAACTAGAAATTATCAATTATAAGATACACATGGTCTATTAACAACCTACGCAGAGAATAACAAGACGCAACCACTCTACATATTATTTATAGTTGAGGGTGATAAAGGACAATCCTTACTTTGACATAATTGTCTGTCCGTCTCTTTTTTTCTGTTATTTTGATTTTCTCCGTAGTTCAGTAGCATTCAGGTTGTTAAATCTTTACATCAAAGTGACAAATAATGGTAGGAATAAGTTATTAAAAAATCTTTCTGTAATTATTTATCCTTTGACTTGATTTCAGATTAATCTGTTATCTTAGAGTTTAGCAATGAATTTTCAAAGAACAGTCCGTATGCACGGACAAAACAGCTGCACATGAGTTATCTTAGCTATAACACATAAAACTTTTTATTCAAAGTACTTCGAATAACAAAAAATAATTGAGAAAAATATTATTCATGTGTTGTCTGAATATCTCACATGCGATTAGGTAGGGCTTTGTGGGCTATAATATGTTATATGTTAACGTAAGAACGTGGATAAACACGCGGGCTTTGGCAACATCATAAGTGGGTACGCTATCCAAAATTTTAAATTATAGTAATTTCTGGCACTTCCAATAATTTTAAGCGATCTGAATTCACGTTTTTTCACACTCCAGATGAAGGTATCGAAGATGTTGGCTTGGATTAAATTTGTTCGTGCCATCCTTGTCTTTAAATTTCATTCATTAGCAAACAACAGTCAGTAGCAAAATAAAAAGCCTATTTATTACTAGGTATGATGGCTGCATAGAATTAACAGTAGTGTTAAAATATTTTTATTCATTTTATTAACATAGAAACTAATAGATCATTGTTTTTTTTGTATATTTATCACCACGATCATCAGTTTTACTGATTCCGCTTATACGTAAACGAAAATAGAATATTTTTTTTTTTAATACTGTATTTCAAATAGTTGGCAGAAGATGTAATTTCCTATGCTGCAACGTAGAAAATAAAGACTTTTTCAACGTTGCATACATACGACAAGAACAACTTTGAGGCACTATAACGTGCCGTTACAAAGAATGTTATTCTAAGATTTCACTTATCTCTTGCCTTACACGGCTGCCGTATTCAAAGTATTGGAACATAAAAGATAAAAATGTATTTTCATTTTTCTATGAGAAAAAAGCAAGTAATGTTCGAAGTCAATTTGACACAAAACATTTTCGGTGCTCTAGATTGCAATAGAGACGTTACTTTTCCACCTGCTACCAACATTGAAATCAAATAAGCTTTTAAACCAAAAATAAATCAATTCTATAACTTTTTCATTCAAAAGTTGTTATTTCGAATCTAGTTGGACCAAGAGAGCTTATTGAAATATCCCAGCTTTGTTACAGCATCGTAGACTTTTTACTTGCTAAGGTTATACTGCTGCACCATTTGAGTATTTCCAAATAAATTGTTATTTGAAAGTTAGCTTTCACGTGACAAAAAAAAAAATTTGTAGAGTCGATTTATTATCGCCATATTTACATATAAGACGTTTTTAGCAATAAATTAGTATGATACCGATAAAGTGTAGACAGCTCTGACCTCTACAGTGAGAAGGTTTTGACAGAAAAAGTTATTGATAAAATTTTCAAATAGTAAAACGTACTTACCAATTAATACAAGTAGAACTCCACCTATGAGTAAAAAACCATTGTAATCAGTCGTGGCTGTTCCTGGCCCATGTTGTACTAGACCCACTACTAAAATAATAGCTCCAAGTAACAAACAAAGCACTATCATGTGCAACCCAGATACCTAAAATAAGATTTATTGTATTTCCATTTGTAATGTTTCCTTATTCCTAATAAATACAAGCTATTTCTAATAGACATTGTTCTCTTGAAATATTGCAGAATAGACATCGAGGTATTATATTATTATTATGATGATTATTATTATTATTATTATTATTATTATTATACAGTGGCATTAGGAATTCGAACATTCATATCCGAGTGTACTATTTTCCGCCATTGTTCCCTGTCTTTAGCTACATCTAACTACGACCTACTATTTAACTTATCCATTTCTTTTAGGGTTTTAACTTTATATCTGTCCTTCTTTGTTTGGGTCTGCCGAGTGGTCTATCTCCCTCTGGTTTCCCGATCATAGTTATATACGCAGTTCTTTGCATTCCCATCCTAGCAACGTGTTCAGCCCATCGCAGCCTATGGGTTTTTATTACCTGAATTACGATTTTGTCCCCATGCAACTCCTCCACCTCCAGATAATGCAAAATCCTCCATTCCCTGTTGTGTTTGTCTCTTTTTGCCCCAAATATTATTCTAAGTACTTTTCTCTCGAATACTTTGAATTTTTTTTCTTCGCATTTTGTGATTTCCTACGTTTCGCTTACTGGCAGGACTGACATTATGATGATTTTAGGGATACTTTTTTTTAGATTCTTTTAAATAAGTCGCGATTTTAAAAATTTACGTGCCCTATAATAACAAGCGTTTGCTGATCTTAATCTCTGTTTAATCTCGTCCTGGAAATCATTAGTATCATTAATATTAACCCCATGTTTCAAACTCGAAAGATTGTATCCCTATACTTAACGTGGTTACACTCGGATCATTTACTCTACTCTTAGTCATGTACTTAGTTTATCTTTTATATCGAGTCATACCTCTCCCGCTGTTTCGATCAATTTCGTCATGTTCCGTATTTCAACTTCCTCGTTGTCGCCCAGCATACTTCAATCGTCCACGTATCCCAGTATTTGTGTAGCTCTGTTAGAGTTATCCCACTTCCATCTTCCTGAACATAATGAGTCACGTATTCTCAAACTAAATTGACCAATAACGGAGATAACACGTCCCTTTGTTCTAACCCCTTGTGTATTTCAAATACTTCAGGAAGTTTTTTTTTAACGTGAACCCTCCCTCAGCTATCTAGCATGCAAAGGCAGATCAGAGCTACTGATTTCTTTGGAACTCTATGAAAGAGCAGGATATAGTACTTTTTTTATCTGATGATTGAGTCTTACGCGTTTTTCAAGTCTAAAAACAGTTGTCCGAATTCCTTGTTAAACTTCGATTGTTTTTCTATTATTCGTCTCATTGTGAATATTTGGTGAGTAGTTGATCTGTTACGTCTGAACCCACAGTGATAGTCTCCTATGATATCTTCTGCCTAGGGGGTAAATTTATCCAAGAGGACATTGGATACAACTTTATAGCAGATCAAAAATAGTGGAGTACCCCGGTAGTTCATACAAACGGACTTGTCCTATTTCATAAAAATCAGAATCATAGCTGATTCGGTTCATTCCATGGACATGTGTTCCACTCTTAGAATCTGTTTTATTAAACCGTGTAACTCTATACCCAAATATTTTCTTTCGCTTTTGATCAGCCCCTCGAGTATGCTGTTCTTCTCCGCCGCTGTGTTGTTTTCCAGTTTATGGATCGCTTGCTTTTCTTTTCCAAGTGTCGGTTCATTTTCATCTATTTTCCGCGGTGAGAATATCTTGAGGCTCTCTAATCTCGTTGTTAGCGTGTACATCAAGTAATTCATTGAAGTAGTTTTCCAATCTTGTTAATGCATCCTCCTTATCTGCGGTCATACTAGCATTTTCGTCTTTAATAAAAACAATTTGATTTTGATAATTCTTTCGGGTTGTATTGATCCTTTGGTACATTTCATTATTTCATATTTCTTTTTTTTTTGTAATTTTCCGTTATAGTAACCATTCTATTTTTCTCCCATTGACGTTTCTCATCCCTTACTAACCTGCTTGCTGCTGTTATACAGTTTCTATAGTTTTCTAGAACTTGTTTATTCTTACTGTTCAGGTATACTATTTTAGCCTTTCCGCGGACCTTGATTAACTTTCTACGCTCGTATTCGAACCACGGTTTGTTTTTTTTCAGAGTTTTGTGTCTCACTATCTTGTTTCCCACTACTTAAATTGCATTTCTTATATTGACCTACTTTTCATCGACGTCTAGTTCCTGATCTAACGTTCCCACCATCGAATCATCCATGCGGTTATTAATGTCTTGTCGGTACTTAATAAGTTTGTTGAAGTCTTTTAGTTGCCCAAGTGCAAATTTTTTTTCTGATATAGTTGGGTGATGCTTTCCGGCTATCGTAAGACGTGTCCTAACCTTAACTATTACCAGAGGATGTTCAAAATCACAGTAAGCCCCCTATATGACATGACATCAAGAATGTCGGAGCTATGTAGTAGATCAGTTGATACTTGATCTATTTGATTTTTGGTCATGCCATCTGGGTACGTCCACGTTACCTTTTGTATATCAGGATGTTTAGAATAAATGCTCTTAACAACAAGATTTTTCGATACGACGAACTCGATAACTCTAGAAACATTATCATTACTTAACTCGTAAAGGTTCTTTTTCCCGAAAGTTGTTTAAAAAAAATCTTTCCAGCCAATTTTCGCGTTGATATCCCCTAGTATGATTGTGATATTAAACGGTGAGCCTGCGTCTCTCTGATTCTGCAAAAAAATTGTCTTTGGCATCATTGTCCTTTTCTTCCGGCGGCCCGTGGACATTGATAAACGTATGATTGCAATACTTATTGTTTAGACATGAATACGAAATCTTCTCGTTTACTACTTTAAAATCTTTTATCCACGTTGATAGTTCTCTTTTAACAAAAAATCCATTCCTGGATCACCCTTTACGCTTTTTCCATGCGGGAATAGATACTTATCCACTTCTATTTCCCCTACTTTTGGTAGCTCAACCTCTTTAAAAGCTGCGATATCAATGCCGTATTTATCAAAGATTTCGCTAACTACTTTCATCGAACCTGCTCCAAAAAGTATCCTAACATTCTACGCTACGAATTCGTGATCTTTTTTTTTAGTTTCTGTTGTTGAATTGCTTGATCGTTGAATTTTGGTTTCGGTTCTGGCTTTAAATTTGGGTTGAGTGTAGAGGTTAGTTGACTGAAAGAATCAAGTTTATCGCAAACAAATGACCCTGCTCCGTTCCCAGGGTGGGTCCTCCGTACTAGGAGTGTTGTCCGTGCACCTTCCAAGTCCGTAAGGGCTCATGTTTTCGCGGCCTATATCAATAATTATTATTTAATGTTCCGCTGCCACTGGATTGGTTTCTCTCCCATGTGTAGATGCCCCTAACAATGCGATGGGTTTTTTGTCGGCTACAACAGTATTATATTCCATGTCTAAGTCATGCCACACATCCTTCTTGGACAGTGTCTTCGAACCCAGATTTTCTTACACCAGCTAGATTAAAACAATTGAAGCATTTTTTTGTTTACAGTAGGAAGTTGAAACCGAAAATGGTAAGGAAATGAAGCAACGTAGAAAGGTAAAGGCTGATCGAGGGAAATGACAAAAAATGATAAGAAGTGATAAAAAATGCTTGTATGCTTTTCTTAGTGCTCTGTCCCTGTTATCCTAATACAGGATGTGGTCATTACCTCTATGCCTGCCGTCAGTGGCTGTTTACGACTACTTATTTGATTTATTCACGGTAACCTCCTCTTTAAGGGGCTTGTCCTAATCCACAATTATAAACTATAATAAATATACTATTTCTTTACAGTAGTTAAATTTTTTTTTAAATTGTCGAAGATACGATCAGGGAAATTGTTATTTATATTTATGTGGTCAAAATATATCATACAGACTTACGAAAACCTTTGAGTGAAACGTTAATCTGCCAATAATGTGAACTACAAATTTAATAGTAGAGAAACTAGAGTAGTAAAACTCAACGTGAAATGAAAGGCTGTTTGGTCATAAAAAACAATAATTTAGGGTGAACAAAGAAAAAATATATAAATGATTTTAGATAAGTCACGTTTCTGAAATTAAGTATTACATCAGAAATTGCGCTAATAATTCCATATTTCATCGATCTTTGAATTGCTTTTTATTGCGTAAACAATGATCTTCGTTAAAAAATTATCGATTGAAAATCAACAGAACGATAAAAAAAAGGCTTGGGCTCGAGTCCAAATCTTCCTCCATCCGGGAGAGTACGCTAAACAATTCCACCGACTCTTTAGCAAGTGCTCCCTCTCATTGCTCTGTTATTCGTATTATTTAAGTTAAGCTGATAATATGCATTTTCCTATGGCTGTGTATGCCTTAAAATGACGTCAAAGGGCGAGGTACTGTGTCCTTAAAAGCCAATCTACCATTTCATATTTTGCTCCAATAACGCTGAATGAAATCAAGTGAGATTTAAGAAATATACTTACAATTGTTCACGGAATAGCGCTAGACTTAGGAATTTGCAGTAACATAATGATAAAGGTTTTTAAATATTTTTTCTTATTAGCAATAGCACCAAGGCAACACTGGGATTGAATGTTTTTATAAGAAGCAAAAAATTTTTGAGAATAACAAAAACGAGAGTTAAGCGTTATTTTATATATTTTGACTAGTAATTTTAACATCCTTTTGTTACAATCAAACTGTAATTTTATTTAAAAAGGTAAAACGGATAAACAAAAAAAGTTTATTTCGTTTATCCCAATTTGGTAAGATTTTTAAGTTTGGGCTAGGTTACAGCAGTGCTCTATCGACGCCACGCATCAAATAAACAGTCTACTTCGCTGTCGTTGTTGTTGTGTTATTGTTTGAGGTTAAATATACTTTATTTGTCTCATATATTTCTATAGATCTATTTATTACAAAGTAAATTGAGATGAAGTAATTATGTTTCCCTACTACGAATTATGACTTTGCCCTCTGGATTCAGAAGGTTAGCTACATCGTACATAAATAATCCTGTTATTGTTAGTGTCTTTTGCGTGTATCATAACTGAAATTGTAAGCTTTCTATTCGGTCATACAAAAGATTTACATTGTTGACAAAAATGATACAACGAATGTGGTAGAATTGATACTGTATCGAACGTATCTTATTTCCTTACTCTATAGTATGTGTACTAATTGTTTATTTAGTAATGTATTTATTTATTTACATTCAGTTTAAGGAATTCTTTTAAAATGTGGCTACAAATTACAAGTTTAATGCATAATAGTGCTTACATTAAAAATCAAAATCACTTGCTCAGGCAAATCACTGGAATATGCATGTACATATATGTATATAGTTGTAAAGACTGAGATTTCCTCCGCCCCCCCATCCCCCTCACCCCCCTCGCCACCCCTTAAATACCGGGAGTATTCTTTTGATTTTGACGTGTTTTTGACGATCGTCACATGCTACCACACGCCCCTGGCCCTCCCTTACCGCCCTTCTCCCAAATTCTTTTGTTTTCTCCGTGATTTAACGTAAAAGAAAATTTTTCTATTCTGAATAGTCCCCCCTCAGGCCCTCCTCATCCCCCCTCTCAGGGACTCAGAAAATTTTTTACATCTTACTATGTATGTCTTGTTAAAAGCGCCCTCTGCGGCTGGGCGACTTTGAACGTGAGACGAGATTTGCGTAGTTGAATCGAGCCAGTAGCCGGTAGTTCGCCCAATCAAGATACACTCGACCTGCCTTGGTGGGAGTGGTCTCCGTTGAATCGTTGTCTTCACCGCTAGACGATGAGTAGACTTTAACCGTTATGCGCACCGGACGATTGGGATCTGCCGCCAGTGTGTCTGCTGGAGAATGGAATCCTCGGAGTGCCTCCACTACAGATGATTTTTCGAAGACTGGCGTTGAGATGTAGTTACTGGGCTCCCCCTCCAGGCTGTAAACCGGTCGACGGATCGCTGGTGCCGACGTTGGTTAGAAGCTGCAGGGAAAGAGAGAGAGAGAGAGAGAGAGTCCGCTAGTCTCCGAAGGGAAAAAGGGAATGCTTATAAAAGTAGACAGTGGCTGAGGTTTTATTCGAGTTTATTCAATATATACTCTGCTCTTATACCACTATTTTGATTCGATCTCGGTAGACGAGTGAATGCCTGTCGGGAGTTTGATCGACCGCGTTTATATACTATAGGTGACTAAAGCTCTTGCGGATAGGCAACCACCTAGCGGTTGATCGCGTGTACTTCGAGGCGTGAACACTTGAACCCGGCGCGGAAATTCGAAATTTAAATGCGGCGCGAGGTTTGAATATTCGTAGGGAAATTTATGGAAACGATAAGATATAATAACTGGAAATTGATACTTATGCTAATAATCAGTAATTTACAGGGGAAAATAGGCCTGACGGTAACAGTCTAGTTGTAAAGACTTTAGTTTTCTCCGCCTCCTTTTTCCCCCGTCAAAACCCTAACGAATTCGCTTTTTTTCTTCGTAATTTAACGTAAAAAAATATTTTTCCTCTCTTAGGAGCTATATTTCCTAATTTTGTACAAAGAATTAGTTATATCAATTATCTATTTATTATTCTATGACGATTTTTCCACTCCACCTTGTGGTAATAATCCAGGAGCGCTTCTTTCCAGTGGCTCCCTGATTCCTCTTAGTAACATCAACTATTGCCATAAAAAGCAATTATATATATATATATATATTTCGTATACAAAAAATAATTTTTTGGTTTGTTGGGATATTAAGGTAAATGGGCCACATCCACTTTTTTGAATTTATTCTCTAATATTAAAAATTATTTTTATATAGACCTTAGTAACGTAATTGAACTTTCATTTGCATTATCTATATTATTTACGATCTATTATAAAATAATTTATCTAAGTCTTGAACAGGAAAGTTCTTCCTGATCCTCCTGGACAATCAAAAAGAAATTTTTATTAATAATATTACATATAGATTTGAAAATATGTTTTTGTGTATTGTTTGATTTCTTATATGTATCATCGAACATATTTTTACTTAATTTAATTTCTTCATCATTGTTATTTACATCTAGAATAATATTCTCTGGAACAGGTAGATTAAAATTTTCACAACATTTACGTTCTGATTTAAACATTTTACTTAAATGTAAAAAAGCTTGATTTTCTCTATTTATCTCAAAAACTTCTTTGAACATGCTTTTAAACATTTTCCAGATTTTATTACCTTCTATATTTTCTGCAAGTAAAAACCATGCGAAAGATTTCCTCAATTGATTTGGTAACATAACAATGCTAGCTTCTTCGAAAATAGTCCAAATTTGTAAATCGTGTTCAATTAAACCATTTAAATCAAGCAGTTTCTTAAAAAGTTGTATATGCTTGACCTTCATATGTTTTTAAATCTTACACAAATGTACAAGTATGTTTTATATTTGATATGATCTTCACGTACAATCTTTCTTGGTCTTTCGGAAAAATAACATTCAATCTTTTCATTGCAGTGGATTTCCTGGAACGTTGTTTTCTATCCCATTTTTTTAACGTTTTATTAAAATTATAATATCCTGGAATATTTACGTTTTTTAAATTTTGAGCAAATTCATCTGTTATATTCAATCTAAACCATTCTGTAAATTGTGTTCTGTTAATATTAAAAGATTCGGGAATTCGGTTTTTATCGAAAACTATATTTTGTTTATTTATAATTTTAATTTATTTATAATCTGATTTTTTCAAAGTGTTTGGTAGTAAATGACATACTTGACTATCTAATTTTAATTGTATATAGCCTTTTTTTTCATGTAAAATATTAGCATTGAATGATGCAAAAGAGGATATATTATTGTAGTATATTGTTAATTTTCAAAAACTATCGTCATGCAGCTACAATTTTTTTAATGATTCGTCCAATTTGCTTCATGTGGGTAAAATAATTGGTCCTTTTTTACAACAAAAATCTGTCCTCTCTTCTTTTCAAAAACAGCAAAACGCAATGGAAATCCAGAACTAATTTCTCCAAAATAACTAATTTCAGAAGTTTTAGTACTATGATTTGATGCTATATTTAATCTTGTAATTAAAATCTGACGATCATAAATATTTTAGTTTTTAAGTTTTAAACATTTTTTAACCAAATTTTCAGAATTATCGTTTTTTTTTGTATTCTTCAATTTTTTGTCTGACTACGTTACTTTTTCAATCTTTTTTATTTGTTACAGTTTTTGTTGTAACTTGCACATTTTTTTGTACTGGAACAACAGCATTCAATGACGCCGTAGTGAGGAAAATTTTTGTTGTTATTAAATGATATTACTAAATTTTTGTCACTCAAAAAATTTTCATAAATTTTAATAGAATTTTTAGAAACAACATTTACATTAATATTTTAAATATCGACAAGACTCTTAATTAAAATTTTATTACCATATTTTTTGTTATTTCTCATAGTTATAATAATCAATACTATTATAAATAAAATGATATAATTATTGTTTACAATGGTGTTCTTATAAATATTCCGTTTTTTCATAACATTTTGAACTATTTTCAATCTTATTTTGATGTAGTAATTTTGATTATTGTATAATTGTGATGAAAAACATTTAAACAATCAATTTTTATCTCATTATGATTTTCCCCTTGGAATTTGATCATGTGGCGTACGGTATACATAGCATACCAATACGTACGCGCTCCACCACCTTAGACAGGGACGTATGACAAAGAGAGAGGAGAAGCGGAACTCTTGAGTCGGGTCAGAGAGTAGAGGAGAAGGAGAAGATTCGGGACTCTTGAGACTGGCAGACGTGCCTCCAAATTACCGCGCTACCCGTGGCTCTTCCCTCGATCATAAAGAATAATAAAAGGAAGTTTATATTTCTCACTGTGCACTTATTTCGCGTTCACCCAACCAACCACAAACCCACGTAAAAGGAGAATTTTTGGTGTCAAAAGCGAAATCAATTGAAAAGCGCATACAGCGTAGTACCGCGAGATAAAAATTGAGTGTAAGGACAAAAAAAAAATTTGTTCAAACAAGTGACCAAAGAAAATTAAGGTCAGAGAAGTAAAGAAAAAAAAGAGACAACGCAAAGCCAGCAAGAGACTTCCAAGATAACTGAGCTAAACAGCACACCAGAGATCGGACTACAACGCCTATCACGAGAGGAGAAAGGGAAAGCTGAAAGAGATCGACATCCAGTTCTACAGGAAGAAAAAATGCGGTCCGGTCCAGCCCTATTAGCCATTTGGATAGCTACTACATGGTAAGTACATACAAATAATGATACCTGTAATATATATACAGATATGAATTTTACGACCCCTGGAAAAGTTAAGGAAAAAGGCACTTTATTTTTTTTTTTTCACAAATG
>JAPYYV010010834.1:0-19066 GCA_030522625.1 Copidosoma aretas | reverse complement strand
ACCCCCCCCCCCCCCCCCCCCCCCCCCCGTTCGTCTCAATTGTCCCAATACAATGATGAACGAATATTATCAACCCCGGGCATCGTATGTATATGTATGTTTGTGGCCGAACACGCGCGGGGGTAATTAAAACCCCCCGATTCATCATTCATTCGCGCGCGAGCCGGAGTACACGAGCGGCGGCAGCACTCGAGCCGTCGCGGGGCGATGAGCGGCCGCGCGGCTCTTCACACGATCCTGAAAATCCAGGTCGCGCAGCACGCATACGTACGTATGATAATAATAATAATAATAATAATAATAATAGTAATACGCGCGCGCGCGCGGGGGAGAAATCATTCTCGCATCGACGCTGAAAAGGGGATCCGCCGCTGCACGCGCGCACAGCCCCGGCGCGGGGACTAATGAAACAGACCGTGCGCCCCGCTCTCTTTTCGCCCGTATGCATTGCCTGCGTATTTCTCGTGCAGATGCCTCGCCGTGCCCGGGGCTTATTAATTCGAAACCCCGGGCTACGAACGAACGACCGCGCGCGCGCAGTCGTGGGCTCGAGGGGACAACAATGACGAAAAAAGCGAAGAACAGCGGCGAGCCGACGCGACAATGACGGCGGAGATAATGGAAACGGGAGCACGGGGACAAAAGTCCTGTGCGCGCGGGCGGGCAGGAGTCGCGAGTAAAGTACTCGCGGGCCGGCGAGAGAGGAGCGCGCGTGTACAGGTATAGCGGCGAGCACGTGGGCGGCATTGGCCAAAGTTTTCTTTCCCGGGCAGTGCGCGTACGCTGCTCATCAGCTGGTGCGCCACGGGTGTACAATACGCGGCCCGGATCGCGGTGGAGGTACGCACGACGTACGCACGAAAGCGGAGACATGGGAGGACAGGCTGCATAGCGGGGAGCGTTTGCAGAAATGCGCGCACGCGAGAGTAAGTAGAGTAGAGAGAGAGAGAGAGAGAGAGGAAGGTGAGGGGGAAAACACAAAGGAGCCGCCTCGTGCAGGGGGCGGGGCTGGGCGGGATGGGAAAGGGGAGCGCATAGTCGAGGAAAATCGTGCAGTGGTAATGTACAGGTATGACGCAAGAGGAATGACGGCCACGCGGAGAATCTTCCGTCTTTACTCGTAACCCTTTCTCTTTGTGTTTTCGTTGTGCATGACCGTCGTGTACACGTTTCAGTTTACTCTCACGCAAGCGCACACGAACGAGCCAAACTCTCGATGAGCGTTAAAGCGCAAGGTCGCGGTTGGGGTGTGATGCGCCGCGCGATATATCACTGGTGCCCTATACGGGTACTGCACGGAGATTCGATCGAGCGATCACGAGCAAAAGCGAGCTTCGATCGCGCTCCCCGACTCTCTCGCGCGTTGTGCCTACAGTACTCGTGCCGTCTCAAACTGTCCCGAAGCGTAAAACCGACGGACATATTTCACGGTGTACCTCGCTCTTGCGAAAGATGCGATCGAACATCCATGGAGTCGAACGACGCCCCCGTCCCTCCCTCCCTCCCTCCTTCTGTACGCACGCGCACGCGACATTCGTACGGAGCCGCGTCGACTTGTTCCCCGCCGCCGTGAAGAGCCGGGGTACAGGCCGCGCGACAGGAAAAACAGCACTCCGGCCGCCGCGTGATATCCGTCTCTTTTACCCCCCCCCCCGTCACCGCGTCCTCGTCGTGTGTATTGCGCAAGCGCGCGCGCACACACTCGGACCGTGCGGGTACGCGCGCTCGATCCCCCTCGCGGGGAATCATCAGCGTGGGATCGCACTCGCGCCCAGAGACGAGAGGGAGGTGAGGCACCGTTAAGGAAGCTACGCGCTAGCCCGCTCGCTCTCTCTCTGGCTCTAAACTCGGCGCGCGGGGCTCTCCGAAACATTCCCGGAATGTATTGTGCCTCGGGTCTTGGGAACCACCTCGCGAGAGAGAGAGAGAGAGAGTCCTGTACTACTCGCGCCCCTACATTCTCCTCACGAGTGTGCGCCTTCGATTCGTCTGCCGCGTCTGTCACTCATCTCCGGGGTCGTCCGTCTGCCTCACCGTGTGCATCGGGGGTAGACACCCCTGGTATGATGCGTGTATACGTGAATTCGAGCGGGGAAACGAGGATAACGGACGACGCCCCGCGCAGAATCATGACTCACGCCGATCTTCGCTCGGTATATGTATATACTTGTGTACCAAAGCACGCATGAATACAAAGACGCGCTCCGTCGCCCTCTCAAAGTATCACTACACGCGCGGAGGGTGCTCTGCGCTCTTGGCAGTTTCAGCCGTAGCGGGGAGTATGCTCCCGTGACAATGATGGCGATGATGTTTGGTGGGGTGTTTTTTCATCGTCGCTCCGATCGGGATCGTTGTCCCGACTTTTTTTTCTTCTCCGGTATCTCTTGCAGCTGATACGGGACCAAGGATGTGCATGTATCCAAGGGCATTGATCGATCGCTGCCCGCTCGTTGTCGGACGCGCCGTAATAGAGAGCGTACGCCCCGAATAATCTCCGAAACTGCTATCCCACTGCCGGCCGTGGAACGGCGGCGCGTTAATCTCACGAAAAACCTGCCGTCGGGGGGAAAAACCGCGAAAAACTGCGAATATTTGTGAAAATCAACAAAAAGTTATCATTTTCGACTTTCGGGCCGGGAGAAATGTACTCCCTGGGTCAAAATACTTCCGGGGGAGAAGACTGTTGAATTCAGCGAAAATTGTTTCAGAATATTTTCCCTCGTTTTTCAGCCCAAGGAATCAGAAAATAATTCGTTCGAGTTGAACACACATCTATGTCCATGAAAAACTGTACTGCGAAGCTGTCCAAATTTCATACGATTTCCGCAGTTTTCCAGTTTATCACAGATTTTCACAGATTTTCGTAGATTGTATCCATACATTTCGTTGAACGCGGAACAATATGACCCTTTTGTGAATGGACGCGCCGCATGATTGAAAACAAAAAAAAAACCTCTCTCACCGCTCGTCCGAGCCACCGATACCCGAACCGACCTCGCGCCAAAAACGCGCTATTACGCAACGACCCCAGCCCCGCTCGAAACTATACACGATCGACTCCCAACTCTCCGGGCACACGTAACATTGTTACACCGTTGCGCGGAGCGGATCTTATCTCCGAGCTCCTTTGTCCGGACCACCGGCGGGGGGGGGGGGGGGGGGCACAATGGCCCCGGGGCTCGATCTTAATTACGATTTCGCGCCCGGTCGGCCGACGCGCTTTTGCTCTCCCCTCATCCTCCCCGATCCCGCATCGCCGGATATTACAACATCCGCGCGCGGGGTCGTTGCTACCGCTGATGCGTACCGATACTATTATGCACGACACCCGGGCGTCTTTCAAAAATCAGACGAACGAATCGACGTCCGCTCGCTCTCCGTTTCCAGCCCCTTTCGCGTTGCCGTGCGGTCGCGAGATCGGTCGCCGAGTACATATTTACATAGTAGCTCGGATGGTGTGTATCGATCGATGATACTCGTACAAATGAACGGGGCGAGTCACGCGCGTCCTTGAGAACTAAACCGAACTGTACGGGAGGGCCGAGGGAGAGAGAGATCCGATGATGATCCCCGTTCCATTGTGGAGCGGGCGAGCTCCCTCGACTGATTGTTTTCCGATGGGCCGGCCCGCTTTTTTGTTTCCGATCGGGTTCGATGAATATACACGCCGCGTCGTCGGAGGCGAGCAGCGAGGCGTCTTTCGCATTGTTACTCCCATCGGTAATATTCGATCGAACGATTCAATGGGCCGGTCCATGCAAATCCTGCGTATCATACCGACGGACGTCAGCGAGCGGTCCTCGCACATACACCCGACCCCCTTTCCGCGTCATACCGTACAAACACCCCGCGCCCCGACGGCCATCCGATATAGCACACTTATATATATATATATATATATATATATATCTATATGTGTACAACGACGCCCCCATCGTTACACCGCACGCCCGAAGGCACGCGCCCACTCTTGTTTCTCCCCTCTGCCCATCGCGCCTCGTTTTCTTGCGCAAGCTCGATCTTCCACAGGGGCGGTGACGTTGGGTTGTGTGTGTGTGCACCGACTGAACGTCCAAATCCAAGCAGCTCGGCACCGACCGTGGAAATCGAGCGATCGGAAAAAATTGTTCTCCAGGTTTCTCGAGACTGTGCATCTGGAACGAGTGCGCTCACGAGAGCAACGAATTTGTAATGACACCAAAAAAGTTGAATGACCCACACATGGAATGCATTTACGATCTGAATTGACTTGGAATAAGATTTTCCGATCATTTTTTCTTGTTTTCGGATCACCTTGCAACGTCTTTTACGATTTCCCTCTCAACACGCGTACGCGAGTAAGTACGTCCCTTCCCGTCTTCCAGACAAATTCATCCTCCGCTGAACAAAAGCCCAAGTGCGGCGGATCCGATCCTTCGTTCTGGAACCACAAAACTCGGTACCCCCCGCCCCCCGACCCTTTCCCCGCAACGAACGCGCTTACGATTAATTTAATCGGCGGTTCGTTCAAAGTGGCGCGCGCGGCCTTTCGCTGTGTACTCGCGTCGCGCGCGCCGTGAGAGGAGCAAAGTGGCGCGCGCTGCACTGCTGATCCGATGCACAATCCGATCCCCCCCCCCCCCCACTCCCTTCCCCGGAAAGTGTTATACGCCATGCGCGCCGTCGTGCACCAGATACCAAAGGCGCGCGGAGGATGTAATTATCGGCAGTGAGGACGAAGGCGGTGATTTTTCGAAGAGATATGATACGCGAAATTGCATCTCTTGGTTCGCGCGCGCGCGCGTGTTACATGTGTGCGCGCCGAGGGGAAAATTTCAGTAAAATCGTACGAACATCGGGCACAATCGTTCTTCAAGATTCATTCGTTCCAACCGAACAAATTAACGTTTATTGTGAAAATCAATTCGTCACGACTGAATGAATATCTATTCCGGGTCAAGGGTCAAACGAATAATCTTAAAGATCGTGTGTACCGAATATATTCGTTTGATCATACTAAAATTGTGCTTTAGTTTGTCTGTTCAGAAGCCTGCAATAACCTGCGTTGAATGGAAATTTAACATTTCATTTATACCTCGTTCGAAGATTTCAAGAGATGATTGATCGTTGGAATCAATTATCAAAAATTGCTCCCAAAGTAACTAGAATCGAGAAAAATCTGGTGTGCCGGATATACTATGAGACAGCGTTAAAACATTCCATGTCGGTCGTAATCGATGGTATTCATGAGTATACAAATGATCAGGTGATACTGAAATATTGGCCGTCCACGCTGTGATATAAATAAACACACTTGAAAAAAGTCTTACGCATATATATATATATATATATATATATATATATATATACAGCTCTGCAAGATTGAGAGAGTCAAGTTTCTGTATGCATACCAAGTAGATGTCACCCAATCGGTCTCCATACAACGTATCAAAACTACACGCCCAACTTAGCGGTATACCCAAGTAATGCGATACACCGAAACACGCGACAATAAAAGCCAATCTGTATTCCAGAAAACAAGAATACCATCAGCAGCGGCATTCCTAGCGCGCGTCGCTCGATCGAACGGACCCCCGCGGTAATACAAATAACGACCAGGCTCGCTTTCCGCTCGTCCCCCCGAAGAATAATGCATAATTCAGCGCGTAATACCCACGCGCGCAACGATCCGGAAAACCCACCGAACCGCCTCCCCGCGGGTCGACCGTCGAAAATCCAGCGGGCGCGTCTCGTTAGAAACAAATCCCCGACGATGGCCCGTAAAGTGTCCCTAGTCGTCGCGCGCGCCGACCAAAAGAAAAAAAGAAAAACCTCGCGCCGAGAGAGAGAGAGGGGAGAACCGGCTCCCCGTGATCCGAACGTCCGGTCGGCGGTGGAAAAAAAGGCCACTGACCGCGCCGGCAGCACCCCCCCCCCCCTTCTCCTCTCTCGATCCTCTCTTTTTCCCCACGTCCTTCGCGAGGGGGAGCGAGCTGCAAAAGGCAAATATTATACGTCGCGTACCCTCGCGCGCCGAGATTTTTACGCTTCCGCGAAAAAAAAAAAAAAAAACGGAGAGGAGAACGACTAGCCGGGGGGTCACTTTTATAACTGTTGTGCGGCGCGGCTCTGGGCACATATTGACGGACCCCCCCTCTATTGGGTCTCGGGACGAGTTTCGGGGACCTGACAACGGCTTCATTTATGAGCGCGCGCGGTGCGTCTCTAGCTCGTAAATCACGCCTCGGAAAATGTCGGAGGGGGGGGGGGATGTCGGTCGCGGAGACGGGGTCTTTCTCTGCGGTATTTAGGCATAAATTAGCATCCGATCAGCGGCGGCGAGGTTCCATGGCCGTTTCGGGGATCCATCGTGTACTTAGGATCGAGCGTTCCTGGCCGTGGAATCGAGTATCGAGGGGGGGGGAAAAGGTTTTTAGCCGTACCGCGCGCGGAGAGCTCTCTTGGGACTTGTTTGACTGAGCGATGGAAAATTGTAAGTGTGTTCCACGTGATGAGAAAAAAATGGTTGGGTGGAATTACGTTGGGCTGTACACGTGCCCTGAACAAGTGTCAAATGTGCTTGTGACTTGGAAAAACTGATATTTAATGAGGTCAAGCTCTTGAAGTGAATCAGTGGAACGTTTAGTGATTACGTTGGTAGGACTAATTTTGACATTGGAGTATTCACGGATATTTAAGTGAAAATTTATCGATCCATCAGTCGAGTTTTAATTCATTCTTCGTGTAACCTAGATTTTCGCGGATTTTACCCGTGACAGAACATTTCTATTCGCGAAAAAATAATATTCATATCAATATTTTTCATCAATAGGCAAATATCCACCGATTCAGTTTTAGAAAGTTATTAATCTTGACGAGTAAAAGTTTTTTTTCGTAAACTGATGATGTATTATTTGTATCGTCCCTTCTCACTCGCTTTTAAGTGTCTCTCGTGCTGTTATCTCTCATCTCAACGCCTGCTGTCTACCTGCGTGCCCAGGTGATATTAATCTATCTCTCGTTACTGCGGCAGCAAAGCTGCCTGTCACCTCTTTACTCGTTTTTACGGGCTATGGTAAAAAATGAAAGAGAAAAGCGACATGCCTGTTTCCTTCTTGAAAAAAGTGAATGAAATTTTTCTGACTTTAAATCAGCACCTTTCAGTGATGATTGAATGAAATGAAAAGGCAACTTTCGGACCAGACTTTTGACCATGTTAAACTTAAGGTTTCAACTAACTCATGTCACTGTTCAAAATCTGTTAAATTGTATACAGAAAAATTATGTTTTAAATTGAACAGACTACACTCGTTTTGTGTAAATTATATTTTACACGAATTTCGTCTGAAGAATACACTAATCTTGTGGTATTTAGCCATTGTACTCATAACTTGTTCAGTTGGATGGTTCGATTTCCCAATCAAAGGTAATATAATCACAAAAATGTATCGAACGGCAATACTCGGGTTGACCTTGAATCGTTCAAAGTAAACTTGATGCAACGAAAAATCAATTGTATCGGACGCTGTATAAGCCTCCTAATAATCGAGGTCAAAGGGATAAATTACACGAATTTCGCTTCCCACATTCCCATCACTCGAATTCCCGCGTGCCGGCAAATAACAATGCAATTAAAATTTAACATCTCGCACGCACACACGAATATTAATCCATACCTCCTCTCGGGAAAAAAAAATCCAGCTCAAAAAACAAAGACTACCCCGAGTATCGACCGACCGACCACGGCTATTCGGAGAATCGCGGCTATTCCATCGAGATTGTTGCACCGCGACGCTGCACGCACCGCGGCCGTCCTTCTAATTAAATTACGATAAAAGTTGGTATTACCGCGCCGGTGGTTTTCTCCTTCCCTACGTATACCGCCCCGCTAACCGGGGAGAGAAGACCCTCGCCTCTAATTAAACATTTATCCTGGATAGAGCGGCGCGCGCGCAAACAGGACCGTGAGAAAAGGCCTGCCGATCGATAGCGCTCGCGCCCAGAAAAAGCACGCAGTGTGTATCTTCGCGAGCGATCGGAGGAGAAGAAACAAAAAATCGTTGCAAATTCGTATGATACACTCGGGCGTTCCGCTCGACGCTGGCCTTTTTCCTTCCTGGGGGGGGGGCGACGATCGGCTGACGTGCGGGAGATGGCCGGCGCTCGGTTTTAGAGAAACGAGGCGTGACGGTGTAGAGCCCCGCGAAGGGGAGGAGAAGAAGACGCGCGCTGTTGTTTCGTCGTTTTTTGCGCTTTTCAATGACGACCGTTAGATTATGCTTTCTTCTCGCTACTGCGTCGCCTGCACTCCGAGCGGCCTTCCGTGACGGACGCTTCTTGCAGGGCTCCGACTTTCGCCACGGGCTCTTATGGGATCATATCCCTCCCGGGGGATCGGTCGGATTAGTTCGTCGGGGCTGGAGGAGTTCGTGGATTATCGGTGGTAATGTCTGGTGATGGGTGAATTTTTTGAGATGCTCTTTTTCGTCACGGGAGATGTGGAAGCTGGGGAATGTTTTTGAGGTTTTTTTTTTGCGGGATCTTTCGCGCGGTTTTGATACGAATACGTAGTTATGTAAGTACCAAGTTTCAACCCCATTGGACGAACATTTTTTGAGTTTTGAGACTCGGTTGCGTACTCAACCACCTACCTCAACTACCCAAATTTATATCGCCATGGAAAAAAGATGGAAAACTTTTGCTAACGCGTCGAAATCGCGCTGAATGTGATGGTTTGAAATTAAGAATTTCATTCGTATCGCAACACTCAAATAATCGAGATACTTTTGTTACTTAGAAATTCGATTGTTTTTTTAACCGCCACGATTAAAAGCTCGGCACTCAAAGAATCGTTTGGACAAGAAAATGGATTTTACCAGTGTAAGGTCATTGCTCCGACGAATTTCGAGTTACTCTTTCGTTCCCCGACCCGAGAAAATATTAAAAGAAGAGGACGACGAGGTAGAGAGGCAAAGTTTAGCCTGATCAAATAGCAAAGGTAGACTTGCCCGAAGGCCGTAGGAGAAAGTTGGGTGGATTTAAGAGCCGACCGCGTATTTGCCCTGGTAGTTTCGAGCTGTTGAACCAACTGTTATACAGCCGGCCGAGTTAACCGATTTTTGTGTGCGTTATACTGTACCATAAATCTTTTAGGCAAATTTAACCAGAGATCGCGCGCAAAACGTCGAGACTCGTAAGTACCTTTCTCTCAAGTTGAATTCAATCCACCATCCGTCTCGAAGGTTCCTCTGAAATCCAGCGATACGCCGCACCGAAGCCCAAAACAACGTTTCTCCAAATCATTCGTCTCACATCTCAGCACCACCTGTACAATCTCCCTTCCCCGCCAGCACAAGTTGACCACTGGATGTGGAAAAGAATTTTATAATATCCGCGCCATCAGCCGAATCCCATGAAAAATGTAACATACACCGAGATCCCCCTTTAAAATTCCTGAGACCGCGCCTTGAGAAATTAAATATTGACGAGACGCGGAGCGAAGCCCCCTCCCCGGAGATCCCGATAAGACCCGTGTTCGCAAACAGCGACCTACCCTTTCGGGGGAGGCGCGCTGTAATCTCAAAAGACGAGACCGGCGCAGAGAGACTAATCGAAGGGCCGCGAACCCTAGCCGGAGTACCGGACGCGGCCGGGGACGACGGGATAAAGAGACCCCGAGCGAGCGGCGCGGGCGGACGGGACGCGCTCGTCCGGGCCGCCGGAACAAAGTGGAGCGGATATTGAAATATGCTTTCGACGACTGTCATGGAGCCGAGCAATGCGCTCTCTCTGCTGAGCCCCCCTTCCAATCGCGCCTGTCCGCTGGCTTGCTGTGCGCGTCCACACAAACAAATCCACGGCCGTGGGCTGTTCTCTTTTTTTTTTGCGCGCAACTATTGTAAAAATTTGCGCTGTTAAATCAACGCATTACGGGATCACCCGGAATGCACACGTGGGGGGGGGGGGGGGGGCTTCCCCCCGCAAAAATTCACAGGATTTGGGGGAAAAAAAGCTTCGAGCGTCGCATGTCGTAAATTCGATCCGACGAAATTGGCTTTCAGTGACGTATGAGGTGCGCTTTTTTTTTATACCACACTCGTTTTTTTTCATTCTTTTTCGTCACCGTGCGGCGATAAATATTTATGCTAAATTGCCTGGGGTCTTTTTTTTTTTTTTATCATATCACGAATGCGAACACTTATGTTTATGGAGCAGCTTGACTTGACTATTTTGTATATGTATTTTATAATGTAATATATGTATATATATATTTAAATTCATATGATTATAATATTGTGCACAGCAAAGAGTTTTGCAGCGTTGCATGCGGTGGTGGTGGTGGTGCGTTAGGGAAGTGTGGAGGCACGATTAACAAAACCAAAGATAGGCGGTGGAAAATATATACGTTAGCTGGAGCGTATCCCGATCAGATTGTGTACTCAATACTATGCGAGTTGCCGAGTTAATTGGTCCCATTTTCGCAGCTACTCGTACACAACAGGGGGGGGCGGGGGAAGTAGGGCGCAAGAGTTGCTGGGAGATAAGGACGAGTGGAGGAAATTAATTTGTGCGTCTGTGCATTTAAGAAAGAGAGAGAGAGAGAGAGAGAGAGAGATCACTCGACTGTAGTGCAGTGCAATGATAATCGTTAGAAAAGTGTTATTCGCGCGACAAAATAAAAGGTGAGCTAGCAAAGGTGAGTACGAGTGTGCAGTGGGTGGTAATAATAATGACGATGATGGTGATGATGAGAGAAAAGAAACGGGGCAAGAAGAAGAAGAAGAAGAAAATGATGATGGCTGGTAGCCTACCTTGGTCGAATGCAAGGCAGCGGGTGGTCTTGGCAGCGAGCCCCGGGGGCAGAGCGAACCTGTAGGCCGGGTTGAGCGACATCAGCCCGAGACCCAACGCCTCCGCGCCGCATCGGCCCCCGAACACATTACCCACTAAAATCACCCACATAACGCAGCTTATCAGTCATCCCTCTCATTTTTTTTTTTTTTTTTTTTTTTTTTTTTTTTTTTCTTCTCTTACATCTACGTGAATTCAAGGACATCAATATTATATTCATGAAAGATGATGGATTCTCATGTTCGGTCTGTATGAAATTTATATTAGAAATGAAAAGAACAAAGAAACGTGTCGTATTGGAGGGATAATGATGGAAGCTTGATGGAGTTGTATGTACAACTTGCCGCATAACGTGGGGGAAATGGAGAAAAAAAAACGGACCGGGACTCGATGAACGAGTGGAAATTCGCGATCGCGCGCAAGTGTAGGCGAGACGTGATACAGTTCGGTCGGTCCTGCAACTCATAAAACGAAGATTAAACATACGATACGGAAGGACGAACGAGAGATGGAGCATTGTATATGGGAGGCGGCGGCGGCGGCGGCGGCGGCAATATATCGGCAAACGCACAATAACTGGAGGTAGGAGTGGCGGCGTTCGAGGGCGATCGGCGGGACGAGTAGCTCATGCTGTTGCTGCTGTAGGGGGTCCCCTCCGGGCGGGCGGGTACAGCGAGAGCAGTTGATGTGCAAGCGAGTTATTAATTTTAATTTCGTTTCAACGAGATGCGAAGCTGCGAGGAGCGGGACAAGTAACACATAGGTATATAATAACACGCGCACATGCGTCCTGTATACATATATATATATATATATATATATACATGTGTATGGGGATAACAGCTATATAAGCGAGGGATCAGAGGTCCACGTGCCACGGCGTTTATCTCGTCACGATATCCAAGTTCCCCGTTCGTTCGGCTTCGGCTCTTTACTGTGACTCCGTGTAGCCATATCTACCCCCGCGTCAAGGATACCTCAGTTCATCCACACACCTCCACTGGCTGTCGCCGTCGTCGTCGTCATCATCATCGCACGAGTTGACTTCCCGTGTACGGTCGGCGACTGACTTTATTGCTTTCTCAATACAACTTGTATAGAGCGGCGGTGGAGGCGCGCACGTGCCGAACGTCTGCTTCTCCGATTTTATCCCGTCCCGTCCCCCCTGCTCTGCCTCTTCCTCTTTCGCGTATGACTTTTTACGTGCACTGTATACATATATCATATACGCGATCCGATCGGAGGCGGGCCCACGAGTTGTCGCGGCCCTTTGATTTTCACGATCAGACACACACATATATACTGTATACCGAGCGGCGTTTAAAGATATGAATCGATCAGAGCCTCGCTTGACCGGCTATATTATATACTCATACCGAAGGGGGGGACTCGCTACCACGTGCTTACTATGGTATAAGAATTTCAAATTAGCGCGCCATTATATTCATATCAGCAAATATTGTACAGCTCTACAAACTTTTGTCCCCGCGGTGCAGTAGCTTGGATAAATACTTCTTCACAAAAACAACCATCCCCAATCGATACTAACTTTTCGGATATCCAAACTAAACTTGTGCCAAGTATTATTTTGGCTCCAAAGCGTCTCGTTTCTCCCCCACGCATCGNNNNCCCACACAAAAAAAAAAAAAAAAAAAAAAAAAAAAAAAAAAAAAAAAAAAAGACCGCAATGCAATGTTCATCGGTGCATTTGCGGCAAATGGAATCGCGCATCGAAACGCCGCTCATTTCCAAAACGATGAGAAAGCCGAGGCGCGGTCGGGGACGGGCGATAAATAAAATATGAGCCGCTCCGAAGTTTTTTCGTCCCCGCGCGAGTATGATGTTACACAGCAACGCGAGCACACGATTCGCCGGATCGCGCAGGCAGAGACAAAAGCACGGAAACGCGCATAGGCCCGATCCCGCGGACCGCGGCTCCGCGCCGAAGGAGTATCGAGAGCCGATGACAGACGCTGGTGCTGCGGCCGAGTGGATGACAGGTCCTCGAGAGAGGGACTCTGCGCGATCTTAATCCGAGCGGGGCTCTCGGCGCAAAAAGGGCGTCTCCCCGGCCGGATCCGTTCGAGCATCGGACTTTGAATAATTCATCGAGCCCTGCGAACCCCTTCTCTCCCCGCTACCGTTGCTCACCCGCGCCGCCGATCCCGTCCTCTGTCGAGCTCTTCTTGTTTTCGTTCTCTCTCTCTCTCTCCTTTTTTCCTTCGTTCGGCCGTCCGCTGCGCCGGTACAGTAAAGCTGCGGCAACAGCGATACACGCGGCTGCAGCAGCACGCACGAGCCCCAAGTGGGCAATTAACGGCTGGTCGGACGGCCGCCGCCGAGTAATTTCCGATTATCTCGAAAATCACGGCGAGCGTGCCTGCCCGCGGGCCCCCTCCCCCGGATCGAGGTGTGAGGGGTGTGTGTGTGCGTATACTGCATCTGCAAGTATAGATGTATATGTATACCGACACGAGCCGTCGCTAATTAGCGCAAAGTGCCTCCGCAGTGACAGCGGCGCGTTGTGCCTGCAGTATATACACCGTGTACCTGCTCTGCATCCCGTTCTCCGTACGGATATATATATATATATGTTCCACTCGACGCGCTCTTCCCTTTCCCCCTATCCATGCACGCGGGTGATGATTAGAATTGACAAAGTCACGGGCGCTTGGCGCCCACCCACGCGGCGACTCTTGCCGTGGCTTCGATCACGCCGGATCCAGGAAGCGGTCGGCCTGATGGCATGGCAATATGTATACACGGAGCGCACCCGATGGCGATCGATGCCCCGATGGCTGGTGTGCAACCATATACGCTCGTTATTTTCGTTTCTCCCCTCGGGTGCAGAGCGACTGATTATCCGACCGTGTACCGGGAGTACGTTGCAATTTCGTCAGGACTGTTTGGCGAGCGAGGAGAGTTTTTCGGGGTAAATGACTTCCAGATCCGAGCTCCGGTCATTTTCACCGGATTGGGCTCGGCGATCGGAGGGACTTTTTTTACTTCTGAGCTCGGAAGAAGAGATGATCAAGGACATGATTTTTGAACAATTGGAACAGTAGCCGGTGTATGAAAGTTGTACGGTTGGTGAATTTCAATTTGACGGGTGAAGAAATCATTCCAAGCTGAGAAGCGGGGAGTAAGAGGAGCGATGATTGAAAACGAGCTCCCGAGTGGCTGATTTCACGGGAACGGCCGGACACGCGATCACTGCGGCACACGGTAAATGCAAGCGCGACGAAAGTCGCGTGCAGGAAAATAATGCAGCGACGCGCACAATAGGAGCTATCCCTGTATACGTGTAGCACGAGGCTGAAGTAAGGCATGGGAACGTATTGTATGTATATAAGGTACGGGTACACCTGATGCGAACGCGATGGATGGATGGATGGGGGGGGGGGGGGGGGGGGGGGGAGGAGAGGGGGGGGGGGGGGGGGGGGGGGGGGGGGGGAGTGCGAGCTGGGGAAGAAAGAGAGACGACACCCGAGTTGGCTGAGAGGAACACGAGCCACTGCAGCATGGCTCGAATATTCTCGCGGCGAAGTTAACCGGCTCGGTACTCCGCGCTCGATCAAATGAGCGTGTTATTACATGCAGGCCAAACGCACACGCGCATCTTTATATATATACCTATCTATATGTGTACGCAGTATAATATAACATAATACGATGCGATACCACCTATACACATATACGCATCATTAGCCATGCGCGTGACACAGTCCACGTGTGTGGGCGAATGCACGCAGCAAACTGCGCAACGACAGGACTGTGGGAGCCAGCGTTACAGTTATAGGCGACGCAAAAATGCATGCATTCGTTGATCGATTTGGGCTGCCGCTGCACGCACCAAATGGCCCTGTATAGACGAGCATCGTCCCGGTCCGGAAACGAGGCCGCGGTATTATACGTACATCTATATACATGGACTTGGAGCTCGGGGCTGATTGCGTTTCGCGACTGTATAAACTCCCCGGCTAATCGATGTCGCTGCCCTTGGGGTCAGTGCGGATGTGAGCGATTGCACGAAAAATACAGCCCGCAGCTGATGGGGACAAATTGTTGTGCCCCACAAAAATGTAGAATTCTGCTGCGATCGGGTAACGTTGACAATCAGGAGAGGAGGGTCGGTTCTCCAAGACTCGCGCTTTGTCCGATGACGAGTGTCCCGCAGTAACTTGTAATCAAAGTCTACATAGGCCGGATTCGATCGAAGAGGAAAAAAGGTTCATCCGTGAATCGAGCCACTCCTGTAGTACAGGTGCTGAAGAAACAAATAAACCGGCACAGAGTAAATCGAGAGGCAGATGGCGCGAGAGAGCGTAGTAGGCGTACGATGCAAATATGTACATATAGGACGCAAGATCGTGCGGACAGAGGGGGGCACGAGGGGTGGAGTGTATTGTATGCACCGAGTTGGCGTGCGCGAAGGGACGGCCGAGGCAAAGATTCTCTCAGGCCGTTCGTGTTACTGGCAGCAGGTTGATATTACATACAGAGAGATCGGGGCGAGCTGCACCGGCCGGCTGGCCACCGATGATGATGGGCCTCATCGCCCCGTCGTCGTCAGCTTCTGTAATATACGCGCACAGCGGTGTCCACGTTGTACATGGTCGTGGTTTCGCGTCCGGCCGTTCCGGGGCTTCGCCGAGGGTACCTCTGCTTGCACCCTCTCGCGCGCGCGGCCCCCCGCGCGGCGGGGGGGCCGGCCAGCCGCCCGGGGGCCCCCCGTTCGGGGGGGCCCGCCCCCCCCCCCCCCCCCCCCCCGTTTCTCCTCGGCCCGTCAATGTCTTCATTGTCCGGGCGGCGAGCGTGAGCATCCGCCCCCCCCGGCATGTGCTTCCCCCCCCCCCCCCGCCCTCCTCGCACCGCCGCGCTGCAGCCGCCGGCCCGTAATTGTGAGCTCCGGAGCGTTAACGCAGCCTCTCGGCAAGAAGAATTTCCTTGTTAAGAGGCTGCTAAATCGACGCGTTTGCGCTCCCGATTCGATTACGGATTTCTCGGGCCGCCGCCGTCGGGTCCATGGGAAGAGCTGCGCCCCGTTACGCGCGTCACGCGGGAGCCGACTGATGCGCCCTCGCGAGCCGCTCGCAAGAAAAATATCGTAATTACGGTCGCGCCGAAACGGCTGACGCGCCGTTGGAAAGATTTTCCGGCCCAGAGAGGATGCGCCTGTTCGCCGCGCCGCGCCACTTTGGGGGCGAGGCATCGCTCCCGCGACGGCGATTTTGCGCCCCTCGGGGCTCGTTCGTCCCCGTATAAGTACATACCTCCCCGGGCCGCACATTTATACGCACTCGACCCTGCACGGTGGGTTGAGCTTCGGCGTCTAATTTTTTTGGCTCGTCGCTTGATCAAATAGCCGAGCAAAGTTGTACAGCACGCGGGGGGGGGCAGAGGCGATCGGAAGCGAGCGACTCCGCGTCATAGGAGCGCGCGAAATCGCTGCCGCTGGCTTACGTATACAGGAGCCTACTCCGCCGAGAGAGAGAGACGGTAAAGTCCCCGGGAGTTGTCCCGCATAGCTGGTAAGACTCTGTTAAGCTTAGCGCTGTCGGGAGGAGCCCGGGGCAGAGGACGGGGGTGTGGAAGAAGAAGCGCGGCCATACTAATCCGAGATTTATCTCGCTCCTGATGATCATACCTGCGCACCCTCCTCGTTTCGCCGATTAAACCGAGTTCGCGCGCGGCGCCGATTTAACGCTCTCGGCCCGCATTTTTTGCCCACCCCCCCCCCCTCCCCTCTCTCTTTTACCCGACGGCCTCGTTAATCAGTTCCCCGCTGGATCGGGACGTTGGAATTTCAGTTTCCTGCACCCCGATTTCGGAACTCTGGACGCGAATGGATTACGACCCTTTGTACGGCAACGACGCGCGACAAACGTTGCTGGAAAAAGCCGTCCTCGCGTACGGAGGCCGCGGTGGCATTAAAATGGGGGGGGGGGGGGGGGGGGGGGGGGGGGGGGGGGGGGGGGGGGGGGGGGGGGGGGGGGGGGGGGGGGGGGGGGGGGCGACGAAGGTACAAGATATTCCAGGGGGACGAGTATGGAACACGCCAGCTTTCCTCGGGAGATGCATTATTCATGCGGCGGGGGAAAATACGATATGATCCAATATGTGACCCTGTGCGCGCGCGGTAACACACGGTTCGAAGGTGCGCGGGCGCGCGTACGTATAATACGCAGGGAGCCTCCGCTTAAGCCTCCGCTAAGCTGCTAAAAATTGCCCCGAGAATTTGGCGTAATTTACGGATATATGCTGCTTGTGTGTATATACATACGGGGCTTCCGTACAGCAGCAGCAGCAGCGTGTTCCGATCAGAGAGAAGTCTATAACAAGGGGTATATATATATATTATATACTCGTATCGAGCAGAGAAGCGAGCCGAGCGCGATGTAAAAATGCGCCAACAAGTTGCTAATGTGTGTAAATAAGGTGATGCCGAGCGCGGCAACAATGTGCTCACGGGGTGGAACAACACACACACACATGTACGTGTATAGAAAGGAGGTGGAGGAGGAACACGGAGGGAACGAAATGCCGTCGAGCGAGCGGCGGACGGTTTTACGACGCGCGCGCCCGGATTTCAAAAGCCGCGCGCCCGCGGCCGCCTCGGAAATTTATTTGAGCTCCTTTTCTCTCCTACACTCCCGCGGGCCGGCTCTTCTTTGCTGCCCAGTAGCGGCACCGGCGCGCGTGATAAGAGTGAGCTGCTGCACCAGCGCACGCGCCCACTATACGTAGGAGGAGGCTCGATCGCCGTTTATTCAGCCGCGCTCCTCGTGACTGAGACTCGCCGAACGCGATACTTATTAACACACAATGAGATAGTTTTGTTGGCCTTTCGTTCTCTCTCTCTCTCGTTCTCCCCTTCCCCCCACAGCGGCTCCTTGAGAGCCGATCGACTGGAAGACACTCTGCTATACTCTCGTACTGCTATACTGCTGCTGCTGCAGCGGTGCCTGCGGGTGTCCTCGCCGCTTCTCTCTCTCTCTCTCTCTCTCTCTCGTTGTAATTTCTCTCTCCTCGTTGCGCCGCTGTGCCTGATTAGCCCGTGCACGTGCGTATACTTTGAGAAAAGTGTTGCTCACCAACCCGTGACCTATACAGGTGTATTTGATTTTAAACTCTTGGATTCGCCCTTGGATTGACGCTTGCACCCCGCGCGATGCAGGATAAGCCGGAGGAACAGGCGCGCGCGGTATTGCACAAGCTCCCACGAGCTTCGGGCTGATAAGCCGAGGAGCGTTCAAATTTACGCAACAACGAGGGTTACAATGCGGGCACCAATAATCCCTTCAACGACTCTGGCACCGCCGACCGACCTTCCTTCCTTCGCCTCCCCCGCGTATAATGCGACCCCCTTTTTCAATCGTAATCAGGCGCCAATTTGTCCGCGCGTCGCCGCGATTTATCATTTTTATCATCGCCGACGCGCGCACGGAATCGCACGCGTCGCCGCGGGGAGGAGAAACGAGGCGAGGAGAGAGAGCGAGAGAGCGATAAGCAGCCGCGAACGGAGGAACGAGGCGCGCCGCTACCGTGCACCGCTCTTTCTTTCGCGGCTCGCCCCCGTTGCGCGCTCCCTGATAAATTACCGAATAATCGTCAAACGGGGGGGGGGGGGGGGGGGGAGAACAAAGAGGCGCGCGGCAAAAATAACATGAAATAAAAAGATGAAGAAACAAGGTTACCGCTGCCAGTGCGTACAAGTACGTGCACGCGCGAGGAGAGGCGCGCAAAGCCATAGGGATACGAGGATGCGTATATAGCAAGTTGCGGCGCGGCTCTTTCGCAGCTGCAGGTAAATAAGAAAACCGAAGGGGAGGGGGGGGGGGGATAAAAATTGCCTCCTGTATTTTGCACGATAATAACCGGCTCGTGTGCTGTTCCGATATGTTGGACGGGATGCTGACGATCGACTCTCCCGGTGTGATCCGAGCCGTGGGGGCGAGAAAAAGTAGACGAGAAGACGAAGGACCCGACCGGGAGCGCCGAGACGGGCACTAAACTCTTAATCAGCAATTTAATTTCACCGGGTGGCAGCAGTTTGTTTTTGCTTCCATATTACTTTTTCTCTCCTCCGTGACGGCGACACCTACATTATTATACCTGTACAGGGGAGCGCCACATCCTCCTCGGCAGAGATTAAAAAAAAACCCACCCCCGACTTCTTAATCGCGCCAACCCTCTCCCCCCCGCCCCCCCCCCCCCCCCCCCCCCCCCCCCCTCC
>JAPYYV010010833.1:0-11481 GCA_030522625.1 Copidosoma aretas | reverse complement strand
TAAATCATATTATCAATAGTGCATCAAATATTCATTTTAGATGATTTGAAATAATCAAAAAATTCCTAAATAGGCATTGTTTATCGATAAAAAAGTGCGAAAAATTTGTCTATTTTGCTTATTAACTTATCCAATTTGTGAAAGCAACTTTATGAAAATAGACATAAAAATAGAAAAAATAAATGAAGTGACAACGAACATGATGTGGGAATAGTGAAAATTGTTGAAATAGTAATAAATAAGAATCACCTAATAATAAAAAAGTGAAAATATTAGTCTATATTACAAAATAACTTATTAAATTTTGAAAAACAATAAGATGTTGGTAGACGTAAAGGTTACATTAAATAAATTAAATATTATTAGATATGCGCAGGGGGGCGAATCTATATATATCAACTTTGAGAGCAAAACACCGAGCGAGGCAAAATAAGGAACTGAAATCGTTGCATTAAAATGTATCGTTAATGTCAAAATACGAGTAGTAACAGTACTTACACAATTTTAAAGTTCCCGCATCAAAGTTACAAGTTGATACAAACAAATCAGTTGATCGAAGCAGTGAGGAAAACGAAGGAACCATGAGTATAACCTCAGAAGTCACGACGACAAACAACAACAAGCAACAAACGCACTTCGGACACACTATGTACCATATACATCATATATTTGTGGAGGCGATCCACACTTTCATTAGTTTCAACACTGTTTTACACGAGATAAAAAGGCACGCACTAATAAATAAATGTACTACAACTTTCACGCTCCATGTACATTCTAACCTGCTTACTTTTTTAGATATTCAATGATATTTACAGACTACGTGGATTTGATGCCGCTGGCTTTCCCCCAGGTTTCACTCAATCGACACCATGGGCGCTGGCGCATGACGTTTTATCCCCTCCAGGCTCATTCTCATAGCAAAGACTCGGTAAATCTAGTAAATCTAGTTGGCATATGGTTATAGTTCGAAAAATTTAACAGCTGAATTCGTTGCGTACTTACGTACATCCATTTGTAAAGGAACTATACTTTGTGACATTTCTACTCTGTGAGATGGACTCTGCGCTTTATTTGTCTTGCTATTACAAGTTTCCTCTAGCTCATAAGCTCCTGTTTACATCTTTTTTTGTTACTTTGGCTTGAATCTGTGATTTATGAATCATAATTATTGTTAAATGCGCATTCTCAACAAATGTATACACATTTCGGTTTGATAGATTCTTGAAAATGTAAGTAATCGCCATCTGCCCTGCATATTTAAACAAATTGGCGTACTTATTTTGTGGAGGGATTTATTACACAATATTGTACAGTCTTTAAATCGGATAAACTCCATCGATAAGATACGTAACTGTAATTATCTCCAGACTGCCCCGAAGACCGCAATACATTACACAGGACTTTTTGTAAAGCTCCTGTGCTTGTGCCTGCTCTCTCAACGGCAGGTATCTCATCATGAACATCATCTTTAAAAGATACGTTAACGGTAGCATAACTGGTATTTAAGACATTTTCACCTGACAATAATAAGATCGTATGTACGTTGTAGTCGTAGTAGTAGTAGTAGTAGTAGTAGTAGTAGTAGTAGTAGTAGTAGTAGTAGTAGTAGTAGTAGTAGTAGTAGTAGTAGTGATAGTGGTAGTGGTAGTGGTAGTGGTAGTGGTAATGGTAGTGGTAGTGGTAGTGGTAGTAATAAGAATTATTACCTATTTTCAGTTTTTAGTTACTGTAGGGCGATAAAGGTAACGAAGTTAATTTAGTGTTTGGCGCTAGTGTTGGGGGAATATATGTATTTTAAATGGGGATTGGGTATCGAAGTTCTAATTTTCGCCGTTTGTGCACAGAGCGAATAAACATTCTTGAGATATATATATTGGCCCTATAAAATTAAATATAATTTGGCTTTGTTTTTATCTTATTAAATTAATTTGATTATTTATAAGAAAATTGAGAGTTCTAAATTTTTTAGGTTTAATTGCTTGCGTTGTAATTTTTTTTTTTTAGGGAGTTTTTTAAGGAATAGTGGCGACTTTTTTAGGGTGGGCGTTACCCACCCTTGCCACCTCCTAGCTACGCCTATGATTGGATTTTAAATTTATTATAATTTTGTTTACAACTCAACTTAAATTCAGTTATTCGTTGTGGCTTTTGGATGAGATCAGAGCACATAGGATTATTTGGTTAAAGTTGCTTAACATCAAGCTTTTTCTCTCAGTGCCTAATTAATCGATTGATCAATTGTAATATGTTTTAAGATTGATAACCTACATCGAAATCATATGCTGCTCCCCGAGTAATTGGGCTAAAGTCTATTATGTTACTTAGTTGAAGTTGCTTGAGATTTCTTTTATTGCCTGATATTTATTTATTTAGTCATTATGATTCCTAAAAATTACTAATCTCTATTTGAGTTATTTGGTGTACACTAAGTTGATAGGTTACAGTCCATTGGATTACTTAGTTTAAGTAGTTTGTGAATAATTTTTTTGTAAGTTATTTATTCAACAATTTTCAATTTTTTTATACAATATATAAATCTTCTGTTAAATCACATGTTATCCCTGGTGTTATGAGCCGGAGTTTCAACACAAAGCAATCAGGTTTTTACTGCAGATCTCTTTTTGGACGTTAAATAAAGTATAAAAGTAAAACCATGCATTTGTTAGACCGGGACCTGAATTGAATGGTTGTATCCATTAAATTTAGGTACCCGGTCTAACAATTGCATAGTTCTACTTTCCTACTCTATTCGACATGCAAAAGAAGATCTGTTGTGAAATTCTGATTGTGTTGTCTAGAATCCCTGGCTCAAAAGTTGTCAAAAAATGTTGTCTAAAAGTTAACATCCAAAATTTTACGTGGACTCATTGTCAGGAATAACTTTTTTTTGGAAAATAATTCTATGCCTAACTTTTTTATTGATATTCTACACTGCAAGAAGCACACTACATCATTTTTAGTGCTTCTTGGAGTATAGAATGTTGATGAAAAAGTTACGCATAAAGTTTCCCCAAAAAAGTTATTTCTTACCATGAGCCGATATAAACATTAAGAATATATTTTTTGACAACTTATGAGCTAGGTATTAAGAACAAAACAAACAGACTTTTACTACAGATCTTCTTTTGGATGTCAAATGAAATATAAAAGTAGAACTATGCAATTGTTAGACCGGGTACCTGAATTGAATGTTTTTATCCATCGGCACAAAAAACAACCATATTTTGCTACACTGTGTAATGTAAGTAAAAGGAGGGGGGGGGGGAATACTAAATAATTTAATTTTTTCCTCGCCCTCCCTCTCACATACATTGATCAGTGTAGCAAAATATATCTGATCTTTGTGCCAATGGAGAAATTTATTCAAAAATACATTCAATTCAGGTACCTGGTCTAACAATTGCATGGTTTTACTTTGATACT
This sequence comes from Copidosoma aretas, assembly GCA_030522625.1. Classification (NCBI taxonomy): domain Eukaryota; kingdom Metazoa; phylum Arthropoda; class Insecta; order Hymenoptera; family Encyrtidae; genus Copidosoma; species Copidosoma aretas. The sequence continues at coordinate 8,055 of JAPYYV010010833.1, read as the reverse complement.
TCATTCGACATGAAAAAAAAGAGCTGCAGTGAAAGTCTGATAATGTTGTGTTCTGTCCCTGGCTTATAAGTTGACAAATAATGTGATCTTAATGTTTACATGGGCTCATGGTAAGAAATAAGTTTTTTTTCAAGAAATTTAGTGCATAACTTTTTCATTAATATTCTATACTCCAAGAAGCACTTAAAATAATTCTAAGTGCTTTCTGCACTTTGCAATGTTCGTCTAAATGATACGCATATAATTCCCAAAGAAAAAGTTATTGCTTAGCATGAGCTCATGTAAACCTTTAGAACACATTTTTTGTGAACTAATGAGCCAGGGATTGAACACAACATAATCAGACTTACACTGCAGCTCTTCTTTTTCATGTCAAATTAAGTATAAAAGTGAAACCATGCAATTCTTATACTGGGTACCTGAATGGAATGTATTTATTTATCCATCCGCACTACGAACAAGTATATGTTGCAACACTGTTCAATGTAAGTAAGAGCAGGGAGGGAATGAAGTGTTAAATAATGCACTAAAAAATATTTTGAGTACTTAATAGAGTTTAGAATGTTAGTGTAAAAGCCACGCATAAAATTTACCTAAAGAAAGTTATTCCGTTACCATAAGCCTGTGTAAACATTCAGAATACTGTTGTTAACAACTTAAGAGCCAGGGGTTGAACACAACATAAATAGACTTTTACTGCAGTTCTTCTTTTGCATGTTGAATGAAGTATAAAAGTAAGACTATGCAATTGTTACACCAGGTACCTGAATTGAATGGTTTTAACCTTCGGCACAAAAACCAGGTATGTTTTGCTACACTGTTCAATGTATCTGAGAGGGAGGATAGGGGAAGTAGTACATTTTTTTTTAGTACTTTTTCTCCCCCCCTCTTACTTACATTGAACAGTACATCAAAATATATGTTTTTTTGTGCCGATGGTTAAAAACATTCAATTCAGGTACCTGGTCTAACAGTTGCATGGTTTTACTTATACACTCTATTCAAAATAAAATAGAAGAGCTGCAGTGAAAGTCTGATGATGTTGTGTTCAACTCTCGGCTCATAAGTTCACAAAAAATTTATTTTGAATGTGTACATGGGCTCATGGTAAGGAATCACTTTTTTTCTTTAATTTTTAGGATTGATGCAGAAAAAAGTGTTGTTTAATTCTAAAAGTGGTCAATATAGATGCGTAAGAAACAATACAGAAATGATATAAGCAGTTAAAGTTGCAGTGATGTCGTGGGGAGTTAGAACTGTAGAGTAGAGGAAGCAATAATTAATAATAAATTACACACCTCAGCTCTTTTGATCAAGCCAGACACAGATTGGTGACAACGTGTTTACAACGTGCAGTAGTGAGAGCAGCTTTTTGCCTTTAATGACCCAACCGTGGTGAGGTGTGAATCTTTGTCCTTGAAGAACTCTGGTAGTAGGGATGATCGCTGTTAATGATCACGCACTTTACTCATATGCACAACGTAGGTAGCAACACTAGCAACACCATGAAAAGTCCTTCCGTGACGGGTCACACGTAAAATAACTTAAGAAGACTGAATATAAGAGATTGAAAATGAGCGAAACACTAGTACACGGCTTAACGTGCGAGCAAAAATTTAACGTAAGTACGCAGCGACATAATTAAAAAACTGCACCATGGTTGATGGTTAAGGGGAGACAAGAGCGAAGCACGTGCACGTATCTATGTACCCTACTCAAAATTATGTAGGTATAGATAAAAGATAGTACGCCACATGCCACGCACACGCGCAGTACAATAACAGGAGTATTGGAATAAAACCGGAAACAAAGATATTGGGATCAGCCCTATAGCGCTAGCACCGCTACTCTATGCTAATCTAAATAAAGTGGCAATTATTTTAAGGAGCAAGAGAAGGCTCATGACTGTCAGCGCCACCCGCTCGTGTATCCTTATACATAGTGGCAAAACTCTGAAGCACCAAGAGAAGGCTCTAAAGGGCCAATCTTTTCTTGCGAACAAATCTATAGGTATAGTCGCTTAGTCAGACTGTATAAAAAATACATACAACATACATACTGTTAAAATCTACGCCTCGCAAAAAAGACGTGGAAATTTAATAGATCATAAATAAGGAATTATATGTATACCTTAAAATGACGTTTTTATACATCAAAGATACTTTACAAACGTTTTTCAAAAAACGAATTCGAGAAGAACTCTTTGAGAACTCATATTATGGGACATAATTTCAACTGTAGGTGAATACTTGAAGAACTATTATGGAGTAAGTATAATACTCTTCAAGAATTCAATAAGAATGCTATTAGAATAACATGAATACGTTTTAAATCCGTATTGAACTCAGTATAATGAGTTCATTAGGAATTACATCCGCGAATTAATTCTTGATTCCTTGCGACTATGCTTGCCGGCTGGGATACACTAATAAAGAATTTTGAAAATACGTTTTTGCCTCATTTTTTCCTTAGCTTTTCAATTTAACCATCCTTTTTAAAAAAAAAATGAGTTCCTAACCTTAAAAAATTATAAGACATGTTGTATTTCAAAAAGGGCATTTTTAACATTTTTTTTGATAATCTAGATCGAAAGAGCAGTTTTTTTTATATCGAAATAAGTATTTTTCAGAGGACAGTTTTTTCGTGTTTGAGACTAATACGGCAAGGAACAGTAGGTACCGTGCCGTGCGTTGGTGGCTATCGCTTACCACGTACCAAGTCATGTCGTCTTGAGATGTCCACTTGTATTGAAGTGTACTAAAAAGAGGGTAGGTCAACATAGTCTTACTTTAACGTTTGGATGCATAGCAATGGGAATAGAAAAATAAATGAGTATAGAAAACCTTATGTACAATATATATATATAGTATATTAATGATTTATATGTTTGATTGAAGGTAAGAAAAAAACGTATTTACTAATAAAAGTGTATTAAAATTATATTTATCAATTTCTACAATAAATCCTTTGTATAAAACAATATATAATACCTTTAGCTCGGCTCATATTCTAGAGATCACTCGAGTAACTATATTTGTGCCTTAATTTCAACGTACGAACCACTCAACTTATTTATAAATAATAAAATTATCTAACCTAGCCTCTTTTATATATTATACTTAAATATAAATGACGACTGAAGACGACATGGCTTAACAGTATATCGCACATACGCTACTTGAACTACTGGTATACGCGGTGACAGACTGCGGCTAACGCGCGGTGCGATACCTACTGTTCGTCGCCGTATTACTCTTAAATACGAAAAAAATCCTCTCTGGAAAATAGTTATTTCGATGTAAAAAAGCTGCTCTTTCGATCTAGACTATCGAAAAAAATTGTATAAATGCCGTAAAAAGTTATTTAACAACACTGATAAAAAAGTTTGAGATCATTGTCATCTGACACGACAGTTAGCTTTGCCTTTCTAAAAATTGTAATACTGTCTTGTATAATACTAATAAATAGCATAATTCTGTTTCAGACATCGAGGAGCAGCAGATAACAGTTGCTATCTTAATTATCAAGATACATGGACAATACCAGTAGTTTTACATGACTTGAGCGGATATGACGTTCATTTATTTATTAAGGAGTTAGCTATAGAATCTGATGGGTGGATAACGATCATCCCACAGACCAAAGAGCGCTATATCTTCTTTACAAAGAGGATGAATGAGAGCCACATAAGCTTTCGTTGCATAGTCTCTTTTCACTTTATGCCATCATTTACAGAAAAACTAGCGTTCTACTAAGAAGAGCATACAATAATTAGGAGAGAATTTCATCACAACTCAACTGAGCAAATAAAACTATAAGTGAGAAAATAAGTATTCACATACGAGTATGCCTTGTCCTTCGATCGACTTAAGGGGCGAGAACTTTCTTCTGGAACAGATTGTTACAGTAGTCGTAGTGAAGAGCATATTTAATAAGAAGATTACGTACATGCTCAAAAAGTATGGAATGTCTTTGACATAGAGACTCTCGGAGACTACTCCGACCTCTACCTGAAGATTGATGTACTTCTCTCAGCTGATGTTTTCGAGAACTTCCAAGACAGTTGCCTTAATGCTTATGGACTCGATCCCGCCCACTACTACACCACCCGAGGCTTTACTTGGGATGGGATGTTGAAGCGTACGGGGATCACGCTGGAGTTGCTGACTGAAAAAGATATGCTCCTTGTTATTAAGCATGGTACTTGTGGTGGTATTAGTCAGTGCAGCAATCGATATGCCAAGGCTAATAATCCGTACATGGGTGACGAGTACAACCAAGAAAAGGAGGACAATTATCTCCTTTACTATGACTTTAACAATCTGCATGGATGGGCAAGTCGTGAGGCATTGCCTACAGGAAACTTCCGCTGGGTTAAGAACGTTGATTTCAACGTTCCTGACGATCACCCTGAGGGATACATTTTCAAGGTTGATCTCCAATATCTGGCGGACATCCACGACTCACACAAGGATCTACCGCTATGTCCAGAACATCTAGCACCTCCTGGCTTTTAAGTGAAGTTGCTGACGACCTTAGATAATAAAAAGCGGTACATCATTCATTATAGAAGTCTCAAGCAGGCCCTAAAGTATTGTTTATGTCTAAAAAAGGTGCATCGAATGCTTGGATTCGATCAAACTAAATGGCCAAAGTCGCATATCAATTTTAACAGTGAGAAGAGAAAAAATGCGAATAGCAAGTTTGAAAAACTGCTTTTCAAACTCTTTAATAATTAGGTGTATGGTAAGACTATGGAAAATGAGCGAGAATATATCGATGATACGCATGTTAAAAAGTGGGAAGGTCGGTATGGCTTTGAAGCATACATTGCTAAACCAAACTTGCATAGCTATTCCGTCATCGATGAAAATCTAGTGGCTGTACAGCTGTCACAAACGGATCACTACACGTAAGCCTATATAAATAGGGGTATGCATTCTAGACCTATCCAAGTCACTCGTGTATCGTTTTCATTATGAATACATGAGAAAATGTGTAGGAGAACAAGCAAAGATTCTGTACACAGACACTGATAGCCTTACTTACGAGATCCATGACGCAGATATATATAGGGTGATGAAAATATACAGCCATTAGTTCGACACGTCGGACTACCCAGTAGACAATCAGTTTGGCATAGAGTTGAAGAATATGTAGGTCGTTGGACTGATGAATGATAAATGCTACGGTCGCATCATGTTGGAGTTTGTGGGACTTCGCAGAAAAATGTACTCTGTCAAAATAAAAGATGTGGAGCCTATAAAGAAGGCAAAAGGTATGAAAACCTCTACCGTTAAAGCAACTAATAGCTTTGACAAGTATATTGATTGTCTTCATAAAGATATAACAATTGTGCGTGAGGAACACAATATACGCTTATGACTGCGTATACTATGTATCGACCGAGCGCAAAAAATTGCTCTCAGCTCTGACGACAATAATCGCTGTCTAATGACTGGTCAAACGGACACTTTACCGTGGGGACACTTTTTGTTAAGGACAGAGCAGTCAAAGAGAATACGAGAAGATCACATCGAGTCTGCACCTAAGAGACCTCGGTTCAATGGATAGAGTAAGTATGATCATTCTTATATATTAACATGTATAAAAAGATGCATTCACATCTCACATAAGTGTTTGATTATGTTGTTTCAGACGGATCGTGGGACTATTAGAATTAGCAAAGACGTCTCATCTCACTAACTGATGCAAGTGAAATGCAAGTTGGCTATTGCTCATCCAGTTAAAGAGTTCAAAATACGTATTCGTACTGTAATAAAGAGCTTTTAAAAACATGCTATAATTTTACTACTAACTGTAATGATAAAGACTGCATTAGTTATTTGAATAAGTTTACTGAACTCAAAGCCATGTAAAAAAAAATGTATTGTCAATTGTTACTCATAAATCGTATTAGTTATATATAATAAATAAAAGAAGTTAAAGGAGAGACAAATCGAACATGGATAGAAATCTTACAGATAAGGGCAAAGTTGGAGCTTTCTGTACTTTAGATAAAAAACAAAACAAAAAATTCATTGGTTATTTTATTGAATTACTATGACCTACTAAATCCTCAACATTTTTTAAGCTCACAACTCACATATATCTTTGAAAGTTTTCTTTAATACTAGAGAGATTTTGCCCCCTACGCACTGGCAACCTTCGCCATTAATCAATATTCATTTCCATCATCACAGCATTAAATAATAATTTTTTTTTATTAAAATTACTTTTTATTCAATTTTTCATGATGTCGATTTCAAATTCACCCACGCTTGACGAATCTCAACGAATAACAAAATAAATAAAAAGGCTTCATCACGTGACCCATAACAGTTTTTTTCTCTGTAGATGGTGTATGGTAAATTTGAAATTCGTATTGTATAATTATTGGATATTCACGCTTTTTAAAGGCAGCGACCAATCAAGTATATGTAATGTCGTAGTCAACGTCCAATCCTATTAAAACCTTTACTTTAAGGTCATCAAAACTTTAAGATTAGGTAGCTGACCCAATTACCGATAGGTACCCAATTCCTGATAATTTCCACTGAAATTGAAATTTATAAAAATGTTGGCCTGTAATCAAGTATATAAAGGATGCCCCATAACAAAATAAGTATTATTATGGATTTTTAAGCGTTTTGATGTATATTGTATGATAGTATATCTCAAAAAAATATTAAAGTTCAGTAGAAGTCGGAGATTCTACCGTTGGCTTAACTATTATGGTACGATGATACTATGAAGTCAACGATGAATAACATATGATTATCAGCTAACTGGGTCGTACTTTAACAGCTTTATCCAATTCCTGATAATCATTTTACTTGGATAAATAATATTTTTTATTGCACATAAACTCTTACAAAGCATTTTTTTATTAAAACGATTTCGTATCTCCATAAATGATTTAATCAAAAATATCAAATTTTTCATATTATTAGTGTATGTATCAGTTACGTAACCATAACCTAAAACTTGAAGCTCAATATTTTCTTTACACATTATACGAATTACGGCAAGTACATGAACTTATTCGTGATTGTATGGTTGGAAAAATTAAATAAAAAATAAATAGTTAACATAAAAGTGCTGATATTATGCGCTCACTTGCTAAAATTTACTTTATATAAGCTATCAGAAATCGGGTCATGCAGTTATCGGTAATTGGGGCAGCTCTATAAACGGTTATCGGAAATTGGGCCTTGTCACTACCTAGTGATTAATTTTGAATTAAAAAAAAAAATTACGTATTACCGGAGAATTATTACCTCTTAATTGATGTAGTAATGTCTTAATTACTTAATTAAATTTTTATAATCATAATATAACGGTTGAAAACAATATTTATTTGTAATTGAATAACAGGTACCTTCTTAAGTCATGAGCAATTGGGTCAAATACCTTAGGATTAATATAAGCCCGCGAGATGATTGAGATGATAGATCAGAATTTACTGTTGTTGAATACGATCATATACGATCAAGATACGATCAATCTACGATTAAAGACGATCAAAACATGATCAAATACCATTATAATACGATAAAAATACGATCAAAATATGATCAAATACGATCAAAATACGATCAAGTACGATTAAAATACAATCAAAATACGATTGAATATAATAAAATACGATCAAAGTACAGCTGTAACCAACTTTTTCGCTTTACACAAATATTTTTTAGATTTTGTGAAAGGGAAAAAAATGCCATCAAGTTCTACTGTTGTATATACCAACAACTCTCCGTAGCGGGTGTGCTCTCTATTGTAAAGAATTTGAAAGAGTTACGAACGTTTAAGATGTGAGTCACTTGCAGATAACCATTGATCGCGTTTAAAAGTTTCGTCAACGAATCAGACTAGTGAATTTCTGCTCTGCGAATAGAAAATCACCACCATGCACAAAATCTAGACATACCTGCTTACCACTATATCGCTGTTTGAGGATTGCTATATGTTTTCTCTTACACTCACGCTGATTTGCTTTTCTCCCTACCCATCCATAGCACTGTGCCATAAAAATCGCAACGAGCCTTGCAC
>JAPYYV010010832.1:0-12293 GCA_030522625.1 Copidosoma aretas | reverse complement strand
AAGACTAAGCGCCAATACGTTCGGAAAATCGATTTGGCCTCTCGCGGGGGCACGGATGCATACGTGGAGAGAAGACGCCGAAAATACCGCAACGTATCGTCAGAGTGGGGTGGTGGTGGGGGGGGGGGGGGGTAGAAAAAGCCTCCAGCGCCCCGTATCCTCGATATTAGGCCACAGGCGCGCGCGCACGAACACGTATAAAACACTCGTGCAGGGTCGGGACGCGTCGTACCCACCGCACGTCAGATATGGAAAATAATCCCGAGGAGCGCTTTTTCTTCGGAATTCAGACATTGTCCCCCCCCCCCACTGCCGAACTGCAGCTCTTCCTCCCTCGAGTGCTCACCGCTTGAATGTAAAGCGGAAAGAGCAACTCTCTTCCGCCCGCCTCGGATGCACCCGGCGAGTGAGCGTCTGACGTATGCGTGATGTATATATGTGTATGCGTATACATGTGGCGGGGCGCGCATGCACGAGCACCTGAAAGTTTCCGCTTGTTTGGCGCACTGGTGTAGGTGGTGTGTGCACGTCGCTTCCACTTTTATTTGCTCTCTCTCTCTCTCTCTCTCTATCATCTCTACACTGGAGCGTATGTATATACATACATGGCTTATACCACCTACTTACTGTCTTACGCAACTCGGCTGTTACTACATGCTGCTGCTGCTGCTGCTGCTGCTACTCACGGCTTTTCGCGAAAATCGCGCCGAGCGATTTAACGTCAAAAGTGCGAGTACCTGCTCCGTATACTACGTACGATGTACAAAGTACTCCGGGCGATGTTTCTGTTGCCCGAAACTACACGCAGCTGCCCCGAACTTTTGCGGACGCTCAATTAAATCGGCGATTCGGTCCTCGCAACGTGCGCGCTCTGCGCTGCTCGTATATTTGTGTGCAAGACACTAATCGGAATGGTAATAGAGCGCGATCGGAGGGCTAATGGACGCCCCGAGGGTAGAAAAATTCGGGGCCGGTCCCCTCCTGGTGAAGAGACTGGAAGAAGGGGGAGGGGGGCTAAGTGCACTCTGCATTACCCCGGGTAACGTCTCCGCGTGGTAGCGACTCCGCCGAGCTGGGGATCCATGGATGTCAGCCATCAGGAGTACAGCCGCGAAACACGAACGAGGCGCGGCCGTACGAATCGCATCATGGGGTCCGTACGAGTTTCGGGAAGTTCGGCCGTTACGAGCACAAGTTTGAACGAGACCTCGCCAGTCCGCGCGCAAAAATGTTTCGGCGGATGATCGGAGCGCGGGGTGCGTGCATCGGGCCCTCGCGCGGTCAGTTGGTACGGAAGAGAGGGGACACCCGCGCTCGTCGGCATGCAGAGTCCGTTACGAGAAGTGGCGCGTCAGGTGTGCTGCCGAGTACTCCGCGGGATATCTGGATTTTTTTCCGCGCACGCGCTGCCGGGTCGCGTTTTTTGGGTCCTGAAGTGTGCGATTCGTCGATTGAACAACAACGAGTACAGTTTAATTTCTAATCGAAGGTTACTTCATTGTTCATTGCAAAAAGTTTCAGTCGAGAATTTTGTTGAATCGTCGCTTGATTGGTACTCCGATTGAAGGTTGCATTTAATTGTTCTGTAAAACATGACACTAACAACGGTAGTCGTTTACTTAGTCGCCATTTTCATGAAACTGGAAGAACAGCGCGTCTTCCGCACGGTTCGAAAATCTTTAAAAATTATGGAGGGATTGGGGACACCGAGGGATATTCATGGTATTCTTCGTATGCGAATGCGCGGGCTCTCGTTCGTTCGACGATTAGCGAGGCATTCATCGAATCGGTGGAGCACGCTGCTTGGTACTGGACGATGTCGATCAATATTCCATGGAGTTTTAGTGCGGCGGGCGGAGATGGCAGAGCCATGATCAGTACTCGAATAATATAAATTTGACTCACCCTCGATTTCGACGGAAAATCAGACGTAATATATTACTGACCGTTATAACGGCGCCAATATAGATCATTACAGTGTTGAATCGTTATTCAACTTATTATATTCAGCTGGAAACAACCTAATTGCAATACGCATCAGAAATTCCTTTTTAATAATAATTATCGTACATTCGAATGTAATTATCGAATCATTGTACAACAGATTCAAATAAAATATCTGCCATTCTTATCGATATGTAAGTAATTGATCGTACTGGTTTTAATTTATCACGTTCGAACGAAAGTAACGAAGAGGAGAAGTAATTTTAAAAAGTCAATCGAATTCGAGTAAAATTTGAATAAAATTTTAAAAAAAAGCAAAATCAGTGCTCGAAACTGGCAATAACGAGAAGTAGCTTTTGTTGGAAACAAGCACGTGGGATTTTCGGCAGAATGTGATTAATCGTCGGATCTTCGCGGGCCAAATTTTTTTTTTCCCCTAGCCAAAAAGGGGAGACAGGAAACCTACTGGTGTTCCGGAGACGGCACTTTTCCCGATCTACAAGAGGAGATTGCGGGTATGTTGGGAGGAGGGAGAACTCGGTCTTCTCAGCCGATCACCTTGCGTTTCCGGTCAGCACGAAAAGGTACCCTGAAAAATGAGCTCGATATGTCGGGGGAAGAAACTTCTGTTCCTTTCGCTTTTTCCCTCCCCCCCTGACCGAGTTTTGCGGCAGACAGAATCAGCCGTCGTTTCTCTTGGCGTTAACCCACTTACTTAACTTTGTGCTCGCTCGCTCGCTCGATCGACGCTAAGCATTTTTACAACGTCACGCTGTATTGCCCGCTTCCCTTATTATACTCGCGGTCTCGTGACTTTTATGAGCAAGCTTTTTCGAAATGGCTCCTCGAGTGGAATCGAAATGCGATTACATCAGCGGGCCAGCTCGGACGATCGTAATTTGTGAAGTAAGATTCAATGAAGGTTGCTCCTGCTGAGTTATGATATCGCAGTTTGAGCCGCGAATAAAACTTTTATCAACAGCTTCTCGGGAGGAAAATATTTTCCGCTCGCAAGATGCAGGAGTTTGTAGGGGGAGGGCACTTGCATACGTGTTTACGAAGCTTTCGAGGAGTACTTAGTTAGGGGGAGGGAGAGGAGAGCCATAATAGGTGCGCCGAGGCTTCATAAAGCAGTTCCTATCTAGATTGCGTTGAGTTACGACTCGAAAGTACAGGCTATTAACTCGCACCGTTCGCTCGCACGCCTTATCGCGCCCTCCCCTCCGCTCCTTCCGTCTGCGCCGCTTCTCTCTCTCTCTCTCTCTCGCTCCCATACTCTTGTGGCTTCGTGTTTTGATGTTTCAAAATTTTTTGAGTGATTTTTAACGAGCGCCCCGATGCCTTTCTTTGACTTATTCTTCGTGACATTGAAGCAAAATTACGCAAACAAATTACTGAGAATGAATTTTCAATTTTCCGAAAAATCTTTGCCCTTTAAAATACTTTATTTTGGGTTTCAACGTTCGTAGGATTATTCAACGATTGACGGATTCAGCGAATGTTTTTGACAGATAAATATGTTACTAAAAATAAATAATTGTTGGAGGAAAACACTTTATTATTTGAAAAATGTTTCTGCTATTTTTCTTGAACAAATTAATCATAAAAATTGTCACATATTTTTAAAATCACTGCTTTCTTGATTATTATTTATGTTGAAAGTCATGAGGCTTTCTCATCTACAAGATAAAATTAAGTTTATATCTGAGTCGTGTTCTAGGTTTGAGAAAAACAATGCGCAGTAAACATACTGTTCACGTTGTTTCTTAACAATACATTTTTCCTATTTCCCATTTATTGAAATCAATCAATCGAAAGCTCTTTCTATCTAGATTACTTTCTTAGACTTATATTGTTTCCATTTGATTTTTATAATTTTATCCGAGGAAGACATTGAATCGTAGGTAACTTCCAATGTAATGCTGAACATCATTATTTTCAATGATTATACAAGAATGATTAAAAAGATATTTTTTTATTTGAGCATGATTTTTTTTTAAATGAATTTTCCTTTCACATTTCAGTTGGATTTATTGTTCCATGTTATAAATTACAACAGGTCTTTTTTCATCATTTATTCTTGCTTTTTTGAAACTGCTTTAAGATCTACGTCTTTTATTGCAGGAATATTGGGTTTTTGGGTCGCCAAGAGCTTTTTAATTTCTGTATAAGCTTTAGAAATCTCAGTTTTTACTTCTATAGATTTCTCTCTTGCCTCGTCGACAAGTTTCAGACAATTTTGTTTAATGATTTTGTAATTATCTATTGACTTCTTTAGTGTAACTTCATCCTTAGCTTTGACCTCCATTAGTGACTTCTTTGCCTTGTTCAACAGCTCAACTACTTTTTGTCTCAGTTGGATCCATTTTTCTCGTGATTCATGTCCAAGATTAAGCTGCTACAATACATCGAAAGTCGTGTTTGAACAATATCACAACATTTAAGAAAAAATACTTGAATTTTGAAATATTTTATTACCTCTTTAACTGGAGCTTTAACTTCAGTTTTAGCTTCTACATTAACTTTGGAATCTTTTTTAATTATTTCATTTTGCTGAGGAAGAGAACTTCTCTTGCGTAGTAGAGTTACAGCTTCAATAAATTTGTCTTTATTCTCATCACAAGATTCATTAAGGGTATTCAAAATTTGTTTGAGTAATTCTTTGATCTGAAAATAAAATTATAGCGCATGAACACACATTGAATGTTTTCGGAGATTTATGAAAATTATTGAAAATTCGTTGTTAGTTTTTAATTATATAAACTGTTGTGTTTGTAAAACATTTAATATTACCTCAGTATTTGTCTCAGATTGTTTAGTAGAGGCCTTGATAATGGCTTTGCTCTTATCTGCATAAGCCTGGAGAATTTCGTCTATCCGCTTAAACAAGTCCTGAGATACACTAGCTGTGATAGTTATGGACTAAAAGTAAAAAAGTTGAAGTTCTTAATCTTTTTTCCAATTTGTATACCATTGTGATAAATCTTATTCCTCGCGAATTTTTAAGTATTTGAGATACGTACGCCAACTGTCTTGAGCTTTTGTTCCTTTTCAACTGGATTGGCCTTCAACGAAGGTTTGAATGAATAAATCGATCAACAAATAATGAATTCAAGTATTGTAATACAGCTTACCAATACAATATTAGCACCCAGGAGAATGAAGAGGATAGGCTTTACAATCATGATTGCGCTTGACTCAAAAGTCTCTGTCACTGACAAAAACTTTCATGTTTCTGATGCTATTTATACTAAATCGTACAATCTCTTATGAATGTTTAGTCTAACGGAGTTATTATCTTTAAAAATAAAATACCAGGAAAGTAAAAGCAAAGGAAAATATTATCAATTACATTTTAATTATACAACAAACTGTCTCTGTATTATAAAATTTTCAATATAGCTTTGTAATCCTTTTAATAATTCATTTAATGATTTCTTATTAAAATCATAAAGTTACATTAGACTATTTTTATCGAACAAAATGAAGAAATTACACATCTGTACATTACAAAGTTAATAGGGAGTTGATATCTTGTTAAAATCTGTTTTAATCAAACATTACAATTTATTTTGATGTATCAGACTAAACTAAGTAAATTGATTTTAATTTTTCTGATATATTCGTACAGCTCTTATATTCGAATTGTATTTGACTTAAAATTGTTCATCGTTAATCCATTAAAAGTAATAGTAAGAAGAATGTGATTGATTCATTTAGATTACTTTGTATCAGTTACCCACTAGCAAAAGTACTCATGGCTACGAATTGTTGTGAGATTCTTTACGAGATTTCGTCAATCTTGAATAAATAACTGAATGTTTTTTTCAATTAATATAAGTAATTATGTTATAAATATAATTTTTTTGTTTTTTAGACATTTCTTGATTGCTTGTCTGTTATTATAAAGTTGATGGTTTTGTAAATTCTTGAACAATGACTATTAAATTTGATATGTATTTCAATACTTAACGAAAGAAAGTTATAAAAATTTTCTATCGCATATGTACTGTTGCATGTTATTAGAATTTAAAATCTGCTTGATTCGTAAATATTATTCATTATAATCACAATGTACCGCGGCTACATTACCAAGCGGAAACATTGTAAATTATTGTACTCTTATTTTTTTACACATATAAGATTCTTCAAAGTTTGATATTATTGAGACTGAAAATTTATAAAGTTTTTATTTTTATTGTAACGTATCTTTTATGAAACGAATTTAATGCGTTAAGTCAAAGTGCATTACACAAAATGAATGTTACTTATTTTTTCTTCATTAATTGAAATCATCCGTCAAAAATAATACACTGTATAAACAAGCAGGAAAAATTTTGCATAAATAATACTTGTTTTTGTGAATTGCAACGATGAAAATTTATTTCTTGTCTTTTGTTCTCAACCAAATAATCTATTTGGTTTATTATTAACATTAAGATTCACAAAAACTATTTAAGATCATTTAAAAAACGAGATACTATTTTGTATAACAATTATATTCCTATGCATCAGTTTAAAAGGTAACATTTTCTTTTTTAAAAAGATTTCTAATATCTTGATACATCATATTAACAGCAGCTTTGATCTCAACTAACTCTGATTTTGTTCTCTCCACAAGTTCTAAGCTCTTCCTCTTGATTTGTTGCCATTTTTGAAGTGTTTTGCTCAATGTCTCGGAGCCTTTCTGTTCAATTATCTTGAACTTTTCTTCTGCTTTTTTTATTAATTCATATATTTTTTGCGTCAAAGTAGAAAGTGATCTGAGGTTTTCATCCTGATGAAGAATCATTCGATATAATATTAGTTTATATATTTTCATATTTTATTTAGAATTTAATGGAATACTCACTGAAATTTCCTTTTGATTATATTTTTCTTGGACATTTTTTGTTGGATGGGCCTATAATAAATTTGACATTAAGTGTATGAAATTATTTTTACACTGGAGATATAGGATCATAGACTTACTACAACTAACGTTGTTCCTAGAAGTACTGAAATAATTGTCTTTGCAACCATGATTCAAACACGTTAAAACATCAAGTTTGAAAATTTCGTGAATTGTCAGTATTTTTATACACACATTTATTTTACAAGCATTTTAACTTCTTCTTTAACACTGCAATATTATTTACAGTTTCATTAAAATCAAAAGCGGAAGTGATTGATAAACATGTTACAACAAAAATAATTTCAATAAATTTATCATAAAAATTTACTATTTTTGAAAATTTTATCTATATTAGTAATTGTACTATTATCATGTTTTAGTTATGGTATTATTTGTAGTGATATAACACTTTAGTAATACATCAAAAAGGAAAGTTTATTTGGGGAAAGTGTATGTTTTTATGATAAAAAGTTGATACGTAAGAGAAATTATGTTTAATAAAGCAGAAAGATTGATGAGATCCAGTCAGTTGAATAAATTTAAATGAATCTCTTAATTGATTTATTCTCACATTTTTAAATAACGTCATGCTGATAAGAGAACTAAAAAGAGTGAAGATTAGATAATATGAGTTGACCATTGCAGTATACTGCTATAGGAGTAGTCATTAAAAGAGCGTCAAAGAGGTTTGGAATTTTTTCAAGAGACGATTTTTCGATCTGAATATCAATCAATTCAACCCGTGGTATGGTGGGGTTTTTAACTGTATGGCATTTTACAGGTTCAATATCTGCATCGAAACCTTATCTGTTGAGTTGCGTAACAATGTTACCGGTCAAAATGTAAATACAGCCAAAATTTTTTTTTTTTTTGGAGCGTTGTTGCAAACACGTTGAGAATTTTATTTTTCATGGATGAAATTCCACCAAACGTGAATGTGAACCTCAAGTTGTCTTTTAAATTGGAACCCAATAGGATGATAATAGCTAGTGTTGGCTTGAAACCTTGATTACGTACACGCACGTACACCACCGCACCGACCCGGATCGCCCTCGTGTTATGTTAAAAAATATTTCCACACCCCAAATTTCACGATGGAATTGCACTATTTGTTCCGACAAAGATTCAAGGAACTCCCCCGTATCGGTGGTGCCTAAAAAATGAGAGCAATGGTAAAAAAAAAGTTGGATCTTGAAAACGAAAGAGAAAAGGCGAGCGTCCATAGACTTTGTCCTAATGCAATGGGAAAAGTTTGGCTGTCAGCAGCGCAAGACGTAATTTTAAGCAAAGCCCTGTTTTTTTTTTTTTCCTCCCAACGTGCCGGGTCTGAGTGGGTACGGGTAAAAAATCACGTCGATTCGGGCTCGAAACTTTTTCCAATCTAAATTTCCCCTCCCACATTTCTGTACATCGATCGGTCTCGAATATTTCAATGCCGCACGCCAATGTACATACCTCGTTTGATAAATCACGCACCGTACGAACGATTTCGAACAATATTCCAAAACTTTCCCGAACCCGACACAAATCACCCGCGTAAGTAATTACCACCGCGTTCGCACCGATTCGCGAAAAACGCATCAGCTCAACCGGATGGAATTTAATATTTGACGCGATCACACTCGCGTCGCTTCGACGGACAGATGCAGCGCCGAAATCGCAGCGGCCATCGGATCGACAAGCCTAATCATTCGATCGAGCACAGCGAAACAAGCTCGCACGAGCGGCCATCGGAAACGTGTTCGATGCTCGTATTTATGCATTCAATACCCTGATTCGATTGCGCGTGTATATATATGGAGAGCGAGCGGCGTCGTTCTAAATCCTGATTTTCCAGGTCAGAGTAGGTGAGAAATTAATTCGGTACGAAATTATTCACGGGAACGGGGAATGGCTCGTCGGGCGTATTCTTATCTCCGATCCGAACGCGGGGGAGCGGCGAAATCTCGCTCGACTATCTGAAACTAGTCGCGCAACGATCCGACGAATCAATTATCGCAGCGGCCGCTATAATACGTGTAGCTATGCCCAGAAAAGGGCAAAGAGTCGAAGTAAAAACTGTGTAGTGTATCTCCGATCTCCAGATGTTGCGATTCATGTTGCGTGTCTTGCCCGAGGCTCGCCTGGTACATATATAATATAAGGTGCCCACGAGCTGGCGTACAGTCACGCGATGATGTACCTATGTTATGTACTCTGGACTGCTACATATACTCTCTGTACAGCGAACAACGCAGCCCTACGCGTGTATGTATATATGATTTGGCAGCACTTGGCAACGACTGGATTCAGTTGCGTGTGTGTGTCAGTGAGGGGGCCAATTGTATCGCTTTGACTAATGCAACGCTATTATTAATCACCGGTGTCCCGGACGCGCCTGTCCTGTGCGCGAGAGCCTTTGTTTATGACGATTTGTAGTGGGGGGAAGAGCTTTCGGAGTGATTCGATTTTTGGTCGTTAAATTTTTCATGAGCGTTCAAATTAGCGATTCTATACGCGGCTTGGTTCGCGCGCTTTATTATCAAAATTAATCGTTCGGAAATAATCCCCGTCCGAGTATGATGCATACGTGCGCAATCAGCCGTATCCTAGGATCGTCATGAGACAATATTGTTATTATTATTATGAAAATTACTGGAGCAAAAGTTAAGTTTTCGATTAAAATTATCTACGTCCGTGGCGCGTAAATTATTCGATTGAGCACGATAAGCACGATGATTCAGCCCCCGCACCGATGCTGGAGTATTATACCGTGTATCTAGAGATTCTGTTCCGAGGCTTCTGCCTCACGAGGTAAGAGGGATGAGGAGTGAAGGAGCGGTAATCGATGCAAAAAGATGAATATTCCTCTTTTCACGCTTTTTTTCCCACGCTCTTTCGTCGATCGCCATGGAACGAAATCGCGCCACGCATTCGCGCGCATCGAACACGATTCTCGCGATAGCGGATCGCAGTTTTTCCATGAACGTACTTTCCACCATGCATTTCGAGCGATGATTATTTTTCTCGCTCGCCAAACTGAAATCGAAAGATCGAGGCACCTCGGCAGCACCGCCGCGCTTCGCGAAAACCGCGGAGATCCGCCCCCTGGGAGGGACGCGGGGCTGCTGGCATTGAGTAAAGAGAGCCCGTGCATCAGCCTCCCCCCCCCCCTGCCCCGTGGGTGGGAACATTTGCATAGCTCGCACCGGCAACAGCGGTGGCGTGCAGCAGCCCCACCTCTCCCCTCGTCGCGCTGGTGCAGTATTCCGACCACGAGTGCCTCTCGCGATCGCGATATATGCTGCAGCTGGATGCGGGGGTGCTTAACGCCTCCTCCCCCCCCCCCTAACTCTCTGCGATAATACGGGGCGGGTGGGAAGGTATAAGTAACGGATCTCTCGTCCGCCCCCCGTGTACGTCCCGGCTGCCTTCCTTCCTCCCCAGCTCCCGCGGCTGCTGGCGGTGGGAAACTTTGAGCTCCCGCTGATTCGAGCTTTTTTTTTTTAAATTCGATCCACCGGTCGAGGGGAAGATCGCGATGTGCCCGAAAGATGTCGAGCCCCGTCGAAAAAGCTCGTCGAGCTCGCGCCAAAGGGCCACTCGAGCGCTCTCGGTATTATAGATTGCATATCGACGGCTGTGGGGCCGCACCGCTGGCCTCGATCCGAAAATCGGGCATCCCCCCGCCTGGGTAGCCCAAGAGTATGCGAAAGTACCTGCGGCGGCGTCGTCGAGAATGTCACCAGCAGACGATCAGACGGTGAGCGCGCGAGAATAATAGGGGTAAAGCTATGTCCGTACAGTACAAATAAGCTGACTCGGGTGTAACGGCTCTTTCTCCGCAACGAACATTTTTCCGAAAAATCTAGTGAATTATTATTTTGTTCTGTGAAATCTTTTTTTCGCTACTCGTTACAAGAGGGTACGCGACAAAAACTTTTTCGGCCTAAATAATGCATCATGTTTAAGAGTAATAAATGTTCAAGAAGAAGACATAAGTTTGATGTTCCAAACCAAAGGTATTGCAGATTTTGTTCAACTTTATTCTCGAAAAATACGTCGCGTTATTTTTTTCTGAGGTCTGGGTACGATTGTACGAGTGCTTTACGTTTTTTTTTCGGAAAGCAAATTTTATTCTACAGGACAATAATTATACTTTAGGGAAAAAAGGTTATCCACTGCGGGCCAAAGAAGAAAAGAAACAAAAAAGAAAAAAAAAAAAAAAAAAAAAAAAAAACCAGAACAGTATTATTACTTACACCCCCAGCACACACACAATGCATTCACAAACATCCGCGCGTCGTGTTTCAGTCCGCGTAAACACTCGCACACGCTCGCTCGCGAGTCCATTTCCATTAATTCTCGTTTCTTATGCATTAAAATAAATGGCCGCGCACGCGTATGTACATGCTTACACTTACACGCACCCGCGTACGCCCACGCATCACCATACCAGCGTGTATTACCTGCACACACACAGAGCCCTGTCCTTTCATCAGAATGCATTAACTGCTGTGTAGGTAGGGTACGAATGGTGTCGACCTGTCCGCTAGCGCTGCACAATACCTCTTTACCAAACGAAGTGATGATCTCCTCCGGGTAAATAACTGCCCAGTAGTCTTGGTCGTCGTCGTCGTCGCCGCTTACGTCTCACTTTGTAATCCATCACGCCTTTTACAATGGCAAGGACTGGGCGTCAAGGGGGGACGGGAGAGACGAAAGCTCGTATCATCATTAGTGCCCAAAGTTGTGTGACCTACCTACATTGTGACGTTACTTAAGCGCACAGGATCATCAGTTTCCGAAACAAATGAGGAATAACCCAGCGCCGCTTTAGAAAACATGACGGCTGTCCAAAAGTCGCAGTGCCCCTGTATCCGATGTATCTATATATATATATATATATTGTACCCCGTTCTACCACGGGCACTATATCAATGGCCCGGGCTCGTTCCTTCCCGTCTCTCCTTTTTTCCCAACACCCCCGGGTCCCATCGTACAAAAGCCCGTAACCCCCGCGCCCGCCGACTCCCCGTGCCCCGGTCCCTCTCCCCGCAGACACGCCCCTCCCCCGGGGGGGGGGGGGGGGGGGGGGGCTGAAAAAAAGCTCGCTCGCGAAATTTATCACGCGCAGTCATTATTGCGCGGAGAGCCTCTCCCGCGGAATGGATGTGGTTAGGCCGAGGAGGAGTCTATACTTGGACGTGCGCCGATCGCGCCCATATTAAACCAACGCCGCAAAAATGGCTGACGGTCGGGGGAGAAGGGGTGCGTAATCGAAAAACGAGCGCCGGCCGTGGAGGAGCCCCCCCTTCCCCCTCTCACGACGGACGTGCGGTGCGATATGAGCGCTCCTGTATGAAAAGTACATTAGACGTCGGTTATGGGGGAAGGCTGCGAAGCTCTCCCGTCTGGCGGAGTTTGCAATTTTGCGCGCGAGGGAGCGTTAGCCCCCCCACCCTCTTATTTTTTG
>JAPYYV010010831.1:0-11112 GCA_030522625.1 Copidosoma aretas | reverse complement strand
TTGAGTAATTTATCTTGACAATATGAGTTTCTTGAGTAGCATTTCTTGTTATTGTCTTGTATGCTATTTGTTTATCTTGTTCTTGTTCTTGTCTTGATTGTCAAGATAAGACAAGACAAGATCAAGAACTTCTTGAATCTTGTGGCAGCCCTACCATGTATACATTTATATTAGTAGGGACCCGCTTCTTCTCGCTCCACACGTTACTCCCTGTCCACAGATCATTATTTTAAACTTGTGTAAGAACTTTTTTCTCTCCAAATGACCTTACAACTATTTTATTGCTTGTTCTCTGTTTCTGTACATATTTTAACAGATTACAATAGTTTGTACACTGAGTGATAATAACAGACTGTTGGGAGTCTTAATAATGTATAAAATTAATAGACGAACTATTTTTTTTAAATATTGATCGGAAATTAATAGCTAAATTAGTACATATAAGTTATAATTTACAAAATATTTAAACCGTATTTTTCAAATACTATTACAACTGATCAATAGTATAGCGTTCCTTTTCTACCTTCTCTCCCACAAGTCCACTGGTATCTTTTATTAGGCCTCTGATGCTCCTAAGTTCTGTCATTAGTCATGTAACCCTTGACTATGTCGGATCTCGATAAGAAATAGTGGTGTTAATTACCGAGACAAGATCCTAATATTTATCTAATTTGATGATCTAATTTTTCAAAACATGTTAAGATAAATTCTGTTTGTACTTAAAGAAGTCATTATTCTGTCATGGTCAATCGGATTTTCATTATCTAGATAGACAAATTTAGAGAAAATTTTTACATTAAAATTCCTATAAAGCAGAAAGATATCTTTTCGAAAGAAGCTTTTGATGTTTATCAAAAAAAATATTGAAAGTATTTTTGGTATTTCATTTGAAGCTGTAATATCAATAACCTTTCGAACATGCAGAAAGCTTACTTAAATTCATTTTCATATGCACACAAACACACACATGTAATGCATAGCATGACGCTGAATGACTTGCATGAATTTCTGGTATACATTTTTAACAAATATAGAATCATTTTGTAATTCCATAACTATTATTCTTCTTCTTCCTCACTTCGTGTATAACTCACTCAATAAATCAAACAAAAGCCAATAATGGAGTGTGTATCTTTATTTATTCATTATTGTCGACGTTTTGCCACGCAAAATGGCCTCTTTAGGATATAGTTCATCTGCACATTATGAAAGATACATTGACAACTCTACATATTACTTTCTTAAATAAGCAAAACTAAGACATATTGTAAAAAGCCACACATACAGCTCTGCTCGAGCAGGTGCCTCAAGCCCTCCCCACAACTAACAGTGGGCACCTTAGCCTCGATTTACATATTACGTCCTCAAAAATAATTATTAATGTGCCAACAAATTATATTCTGTATACATTAGTTTTCATAACAGGAAAATATAAATACAACAAGTATTCTGGCCACGCTGAATACCCCTGTCGACAAAAATCGACAGTTATTTTGTAATTTTTTACGTTCCTTGAAATTTAAAGATCTTTGGGTGACATATTTTTTTTTCTATTCATCGAGTCATTTATTCTGTAGAGGATGCTTGACTGTTTGTCATCGCTCATGGACCCTCTTTATAACCTTGATCACAACTATATGTAATTAATAGTCTGCTCTTGTGCGCGCTCTGTGCACAAACCTTCCGTTAACTGATTAGAAAGGACTGTACGGCAAATCTACGATCTACTAACGTTGCCGTGATCCTTGTGTACGGGCCAAGTGGCGAACCATTTACGGCCCGTCTACCGCCTGTCTTCAGGTAAATGTACAGACCGCACATGGCTGCCTTGCATTCCGCATTCCTTGTACACACTGGCTATTATACAATGTTACCATTTCGAATAACAATAATGTTATACTATTACAATGATGTCAAAATAAATGTTAGAATACTATATAATAAAATAAATTCCGATTTCATGTTGATTAAAAACCTATAAATTTTACAAAGATTTTGTAACGGAAGAAGACTTAGAATAAGAAATTATTCAAATAAAACATTAGAATAAACTAAAAATACAAATAAAAAAATTTAAATAAAATATAGTACTCAACCTAAGAAAAACTTTGAATACCAGCTTCATCTTTAATACCTTGTATCTGAGACAACACTTTCTTAAAGTTTTGATGAATAAAGTTTGTTTGTGCAAGAGCAATTACTTGCTTATTGCCGATTTTATGTTGTATTATCTATGTAAAAATTCTGAATCCATTTGTATACAGAATGAGTTGAAAAACTCTTAAAAAATAAAAAATAAAGTGATCGATGTAATGTTTAAAGACAAAAAATCATCGATATAATCTTGATTATTTGATTAGAAAAAACAATTAAATTATCGTACTGATTATAATAAAACTTTAAAAAATGAGCTTGTATGCACACGCTGACATATAATATACACATACAATTTAAACTTGGTCTTCTGTATTTCATAGGGAACTTGGTTGGAACCTAAGTTGGTTAAAAAAATTTTTTTTACAGTATTTTGATTGCAAATACAACCCTAACCAAATACCTGAAGCAATTTTACTGCAAAAATTTTTGTTCAATAAGTATAAAACATTTATAAATAATATAATTCATAAATTTTTTAAAAAACACCTCTGTCTTTAGCACGTGAAGGTAAACTTTTTGTATAGTTAAGGTATTCCTTACTTACCTCAACTGAAAGCTAATATCGCATCCTATCAATTAAAAAAAATAAGTTTGATTTACTGCCATTCTTTAAAAGTTATAGATGCTTGAAGAAAAGACACGAAAATAACTAAAAATGATATTTCGTGGATATTTACCGGGAATCTGTCATTTTACTAAAAATCGCTATAACTATTGATTGGAATCACAAAATTCAATGAACATTTTTTTATTATTATAGCTTAAGTTCTGCTTTTCTTAAAGCAATGTTTGGGCCCTCTTATATTGTTTGCTACTTTGCTATCAGTGTTACAAGTAGAAACGACATTCATCGACGTATCCCACAAAAAATGACTTCTTTCACTGAACGGCCAGATATATGACTCATATTGTAGCCTGGAAATAATCTACAAAGGGTAAGTAATGATATGTTGCCTGAAATCAAGAAAAAACTGACTTGAACTTTGGGATGGTCGAACCTGACATAATGAGAATAGAAATTTCTAGCATCGAAGTGCGTGTACAACTATCAGAGAAAACATGAAGTTTTTTTTCTCACAAAATATTTATCATTGTCAAATACTATAAGAAAATGGAGTTCACGTGCCGGTTTAAGTAAACATAGTGGTCACTATATGTACGCTCATAAGTGCCCAATGTTTTTGTTTGAAAAAAAATGAAATTTTAAAAACTTGGCCATTCGAGAGAGCAAAACCTTTAACAGTACTAGCGGGTGCATTTATTTACGTGCGGTTTTTACTTCAAAATATTACTGTTTGGTAGCCCAGATAAACTCAGAAATGTCCATTTCAAGCAATTTGTGTTTAAACCATAAATTTAGTGCAAATTGCCGGACAAAATATACGCAGTGATTCTTGTCCTTTTTGGTTGATAATTTATGTAAACACAGTAGGAATATGATCCCTATGATATTTGATATCTGTCAGTATCAAGAAGAGGTCTAACGTTCCGTAAGCCATATGCAATTTCTCTATTTTAATACGTACCTTGCAACTCTAAAAGTTTACTCAATCTTATAATAAAAGATTGATTGTCCTGTGAATGAAGCCCTTATATTCGTTCTGTGATTGGTTGAGACTGCCTGAGAGTGGAAAAATTTAAAAACAAGATCTTAAAAAAGTAAATGAAAAGTAATATAAAATAAAAATATAGAAACTTACTGTTATAAAACAGCTATTCGTTTCATTTCTCTTCAAAAACAATGAAAATTATTATGTTAAGATTAAAGTTGGGGATCGGCACGCAAAGCGCGCAAATATGCTTATTTAGAATTGATGTCGGCGTCAAAATTAGAATTGGAAAACACAATTATATCAGGCATACTAGTAATCAGACTAATTTTTATTGATAGTGTACTAAACTTCATTCATAAAACATTTGCATTTTCGTAATTAACTAATAATCCTTTTGCATGGGCAGTGAATAGTTTTAAAACTTTTTTATTAGACATCACCTATATGAGTGATTCTTATATGACCTTTATTAAAACGTACCACTTTGAGAGCCTTTAAATTGTCCAGGTTGTGTTTATTCATGTCTGCTCTCAATTTAGTGAGTAGAGAGTGTTGTTTTAGGGTAAAGTCACCATGTAAATTTATGCCTTTAGGGTGATTAGCCTTTCCAACAAAAGCACTATGCACACAACTAGAGTTCGACTACTTTACTAGGACCGGTCAGATTTAATCAGTCTAAAATTTACTCACTCTTGTATCCCCCATTACTTTGTTAGCTATTGTATCCAACTGGCCAAGTAGCTGCTTCACTCCGTTGCTGTAGACTTCTGGTTTTCCTAAGTTTTTATCTATTTTCTCCTTCAGCCCATTAAGAACTATATTACATATTCTATCATATCTATCTTGATACTCTTGAATAACCTTACCAGTCATGCTTCCTAATACTCTCTTTACTAAGTTAACTCTTCTATTTATTGACTTTAATTGTTTCTTATTTTTATCAATATTGACGCAACATCTTCAAGCATGACTTCCAGCATCTTGGTATTGTTGCGTGTTTCTTTGGTCTGTTTTTTATATCAATCCTCTAGTGACATTACTATTAGATCTTTCTTATCATCCTACTTACAGAAGGATTCGCTAGATGTAGAACGAAGTGACACAAATTTGTCCTTAGTTGTACTCCAACTCATTCCAGAGCCCTTTTCAAAATATCCATTACCCGGTATACCTGCTCTATCTTGTTTCGAGCAGGGCAGGAATCATAGTAAAGCTTTTGGCAACCTGGACAACGTGCTGCATCCTTATTTGTAATCACCTTCTTGTTCGGGCACAAGAAACACTTTTCTTTATCCCGTGTTATATCTAGAGCTTATTGACCGTAGTATAATGCACGCGTTGTCACTTACAGGATATGCCTTACTTCATGGGCTAATACGCAATCTACACTGAAATTTGACCACTAAAATGACTTTGTTGATCCAGCGATATTCTATGCACACGCACTTTATTTATATTATTAATTAATTCATCAAGGATAGTTCAAACAATGGCACATTATACAGAAAGCCACTTCACGGCACGTCTCAACGACTGAAGCGCTTAACACTTCCCTTTGATTGAGCCACATACTGAGTCAAGCGACTCGCCGCGTGGAGAACCTAATACCAGTGCTTTTTTTTTCATGAGGTTGCTACTTTTCGTGAAAATTTCTTTTATTGCTACTTCTCGAAATGGCCGTAGATATTTTCATCTACTACGTACCGAATTTGTGTAGGGCGGAGGAGATAGCCACCCCTCGTCCCCCCTCCCCCACGCTTCCCACATTTAATTCGCTGCTTTCTACAATTCGTTGTAAAGCAACGTAAAAATATGCTTGTTTTCGAATATTCCAAGTATAAACTGTCCACTAATGTCGGCCGTTATTTGAAATATTTTTGCATCTGCACAGCCCCTCCTCCCAACTTCTGCATTTCTCATGTCCCTCTTTCCCAGCTACATTTAAAAATAATAATTTCCATGCTTAGCTTATTAGGTTTCAGTACAGCCCCCTTACTTACTTATAATATAATATTTATGAGTCCTCTTTACGACAATACATACTAATCTGGAAAGCGTTACGTATTTTTTTTCTCTGAAACAAAAAGTACAATCACAAAAAATTCATACATTTCAAAATTAAAAAAAGATTTCAACTTTTGATATCATTTTATAGTAGCATTAAGACTTTCATACAATTTGTGAAAGTCATTTAGAGTTACCTAGAATGTATAACGTAGAGGTAGAACTGCTTTAAATTTTATGTGTCTATGTCTGTCTTTGTCTGGAAGTTTTACTTCAACTTTATCCCATACTATATTTTCTACTGCAGTATAATTTTGTTACTGATTCTGTATGGAAATAAACTTTGGGTTCTTACATCTAGATGATGCAACGTATAATTGACCGTAAGATAATAATAGCCTTTTAACAAATTAACCCAATTTCTCCACTTTTTTGACCTTATGAGCTAGTAATTGTCTCAGCTAATTGTAATAAAAATTCTTTTCTGTACGAAATAAAAAGTGAAGAAGATAAAGTGCTGGTACATTATGTTATTGAATAAATACTTACAGTCTAATATTCTTATTTGTAATAATTTAAGCTCTAATATCATACTTATTAAGGTTATTCTAAGTCTCGTTTCATTAAACAATATTTTCAAAATACATACATTTCTAATTAACATAACAATGACTGTTATTTTTAATTTGATTTCGGGAGATAAAAGATCTTCCTTGATAGAATTCTAATATTTTATTAGAAAATTTAAGTGTATATTTTTATGAGATATATCAATTATGAATTGCGTAGTCAGTGTACAGTTTAAACGTAAAAAATTCACGTTACATTAACTTTCTCATATAATCATATAATAGTGACGCTTTTCTTATCTCTCCAATGTTCACCCTGCATGCAAAATCAAAACAAAGACTTTTATCTGTACTAATTAAATATTTATATTTCCTTGACTGCTAACTGATTCTCTAAAATATTTTAAAGGATGGACTTAAAACTACTTTATGTTCAAATCTAACTCTTCTGAGCAACAGTTAGTCAGCTTACCGCACGATGATGATGATAGTGATTGTGATGATGATATTTGTGATGATGATGATAAAGACAATGATGACAAAGATGATGATGATGTTGATAATATTAAGGATGAGGATGATGAAAACGATGATAATAATCTAAATGATGATGATCATGATCATGGTAATGATGATTATGCTGATGATAATGATGATCATGATGACAATGACGGTGATGATGATGATGATGATGATGATGATAATGTTGATGATAATGATGATAATTATGATGCTGTAATTGATGGAAATATAAATAATGATACAGAAGATGATGTCTAAGATGAGGATGATCATGGTGATGATGATAATGATGATAAGGACGATGATGATAAAAATTATGATGATTACGATGATCAAGATGATGATGATGTTTAGGGTAGCAAAGATAATGATAATGATACTGACGAAGATGCCGATGTTGATAATGATAACGATCATAATAATGAAGATGGCGATTACGATGATGATGATGATGATGAGAATAATGCTAATAATAATGAATATGACGGTAATGATGATGCTGATGAACATAATGATAACCATTATGACGATGATGATGATGAAAATGTTGATGATAGTGGTATATATAAAGTTAATATTTATGATAATGATGTCGAATATAATAATGATGATGACGATGATGATGATGATAATAATGATCACGATAATGACTACAGTGGTGATGCTAATTAGTGTGGCAAAAGTGATAATCATGATAATAATTATTAGGATAATAAAGATAAAGATAATAATGATGATGGGAATGAAAATGATGATTGATAAGACGATGATGGCATGATGATGAAAAAACTGATGAAGATAATAATGATGATGTTAACGATGATAATAAAGAGGATAATAATAATGATTTTAATGTTCATAATAATGATAATGGTGATTATGATGATGATGAAAATAATGCTAATTATAATGACGATGACGGTGACAATGATGCTGATGGAGATAATGATAACTATTTTGACGGCGATAATGATGGTGATGTTAATGATAATGATAATCATAATGTCTAATTTTATGATAATAATGACGACGATGATTAGATGATGATGATGATGATGAAGATACGGACGATGATGACGAAGATGATGATGATGATAAAGAGGATAATGATGATCATGATAAAAATAATCATGTTGATGGTAAAGATGATGATAATGATCGTGTAAATGACGATGATTATGATGACAATGACAAATAATGCGATAATAATGATCACGATTGTAACGATGATGAAATCGCTGACGTTTATGATGAAGATGATAATGATAATGATGATGATAATGACAATAATTATGATGATGATGATGTCGATGATGATAAGGATAATCAAGATAATGACTATGATGGTGATGCTGTTCACGATGGCAAGTGTGATAATAATGATAATAGTAATTAGGATAATGAAGATGAAGATGATAATGATGCTGGGAATAAGAATAATAATTAATAAGACGATGATGTCATGATGATAGCGAAGCTGGTAATAATGATGATATTGACGATGATCATAAAGTGGGTGATGATTATGACAATTACGGGATAATTATAATGATGATGATAATGATAACGATGATGAAAATAACGATAATAATAATGATGATGACGGTAATGATGATGGTTACAGAGATCATGATAACTATTATGACGATGATGATGATTATGATGTTGATTATCATGGTAATTATAATGGTGATATTTATCATAATAATGTCGAAAATGATTAGATGATGATGATGATGACGATGATGATAATACGGACGATGATGACGACTATGATGATGATGATAAAGAGGATAATGATGATGATGATTAAAATGATTATGATGATGATAAAGATGATGATAATGATCGTGTTAATGACGATAATGATGATGATAATGAGGAACAACGCCATTATAATGATGATAACGATTATAACAATGATAATGTTGCTGACGATTATGATGATTATAATGATAATACTAATGATAATAATAGCGACGTATATGACAATGAAGATGACGATGATGACGCTTCTGATGATAACGATGACGATAATGACGACGACGAGGTTGATAATGACGATGATGATGATGATAATAATGAAGATGATAATGATGATGACGATGATGATGTTGATAATGATGATAATGTCAATGATGATGATAATGATGAAGATGGAGATGATGATGAGGACGATAATGATAATGATGATGACACTTATGATGACGATAATGTTGCTAATCAAAATTAAGATAATAATGACAATGGCGATATTGATGATTCTGATAATGATAGGGATAATAAGGATGATGAAGATAATAATGATGTTGAAAAATATGATAAAAATTAATATGAAAATGATGATGATGATTTGGATGCTGATGTCGATGATGATAATGATAATAGTAGTGATGATGATGATGACTCTGACGATAATGGTAATAATAATGGCGATGATGATAATGATCATGATGATGATGATAATAATAATTATGATGATAATGATGACGGTTATACGGATGATGATGACGATTATGACTATGACGATGAGAATAATTATGCCAATATTGCAATTCTTGTGATGATATCGATTGTAACGATGATAATGTTGATGACGATTATGATGATAGTGATGATGATAATGTTGACAAATATATTAATAATGATGACGATGACTACGATTCTGGTGATGCTGATTACAATGATGGCAAAGATGGTAATGATGGCGATAATAATTATGATAATCATGATGATAACGATGACGATAATGAAAATGATGAGGATGAAAATGACGATTATGATTATGATGATGATAAAAATGATGATGATAATTATGATGACGATGATGATGTTCATAATAATGATGATGATGATAATGATGAAGATGAAGATGACGATAATGATTATGACCATAATTATAATAAGAATGACGATGATGATAAAGATCACGACGATGATGATGATTATAATTATGATGATTATGATGATTGTTATACGAATGATTATGACAATTATGACAATGACGATAAGGATGATTATAATTGTATGACATTAAACGTTTGATGTTATCTGTGTGCGTGTGTGTGTGTCGAAAGTAATTCAAGCCTTGTGCTCTACGCGTGCTGTGTATGAGACGCGCATGCGCCGCGCTAGAGAGTGTAGGACTGAGCCCGTGCTCTGCACCGCGCCGTGCCCGCGTCGTCTTCAGTTGGCCCAAAATGAGAGCAAGAGCCAGTCACGCCACACTGCGTCTGTTCGCCCTCCCATGTAACAAAATTAATATACGCGAGTTAAAATTAAAACTGATCCAGAAAGTCTATTTTCTTGATTCACACGCGTCCACTACGTGTCCACCGTACCGCCCTGCTACGTCCTTACAATCCGGCTCCTCAACTGTGCAGGTGCACCGCCTTCCGGGCTCATCCTGCACATTTGGTCCTTCGAGCCGTATCGCCGGACAGAGCGACATGGACCTACCTACTCGCCAAGGTTGCCAAGCTCCTGCTCGCCTTTAGCTATACATCGTCGGCTGCCGAAGCGCACCGAGCCGTGCGAGCCTCCAGCTTGTTGACGGCCATCTTCGTCTGCGCTCATGGGACACCTGTGGTCGTCTTAGTCACACGCCGCTGCTGCTGTGTCCTTCTGCGTGCTCCTATACACGGAGCTGCTGGTTGTCGCCGCGTCCGCCTTATACGCGGAGCTGCTGATCGTGGCCGCCACACGCCGAGGTTGCCAAGCCCCGCTCGCCCTCGACCATACCTTCATCGTCAGCTGCCGAAGCGCGACGAGCCGTGCGAGCCTGCAGCTCGTTGACGGCCATCTTAGTCTGTTCACAGGTGACCAGCCTGCCTTAGAGCGTCGTCATACGGTGACGTCTTACAACAACGTTGCTGCTGCTGCGCGCGCACTTTTTTCGCAGAGCTGCTGCTGCTAGCCCCGCTTCTCTGCAGGCTACTCAATAGCTGCGCGTGCCGACGTCGCACGTTGCTGATTGCTGCCGCTGCGGGCCGTATACCTGCTTGACGCTGCTGCTACAGACTCTCCAAGCTCCTCGTTTCGACTCTGCAAGCGGTACCAAACAGCCGATCGTCAATCAGGTTTATTTTAGTTGCGTTTGCGTTGGCGTTCTTAAAGTAGCACCCACTACTAAATACTGCTAGAATTTTTGCCCTTTTTACACGGCTTGAACTTGACCGACTTAAACTTTTGCGGGCTTATCATTATTTACAAGATACATACATAAAAATTGTCTTAATGATATTGTAGTGTCGGTATTAGTCGTTACGAGAAGTGCTATTACGTGGAGCTCTAACTTGCGTTTTGCA
>JAPYYV010010830.1:0-20129 GCA_030522625.1 Copidosoma aretas | reverse complement strand
TATGGCATTCGAGATTTTCGAGATTCGATCGCCTACAGTACGAGATTCGATTGCTTGCATGATGAAAATTATCGAATTGGATTTTTATATTATGGATAGTGACAGTTGACGTAGTGTATATATGTTTGTAAATATATTTTTTTAATTAATTATTGTGAATATTTTATTTGAATGGAGAATAATACCGTAAACATTCAATCAACTGTCGAAGAGCTTGAAAAAGTAAAGGAAGCTACTTTAAGTGCAGAACAAATTAAAGAACAGGAGCCTACATTGAGTAAACGTCAACTTAAAAAAATTAAGAAACGAGAAAAATGGTTGAAAATAAAACCAGAAAAAAGGTAAGAAATCATTTTGTAAACATATATGACAACTTTCCAAATCAACTAGAATGGATTTTTTTTCTTGTGACACGTGCAGGTTGAAAGAGAGGGCCAAGGCAAAAGAAAAAAGAGCTATTGCAAAAGCTAATAATCTTGATTGCGGGCCATCCAGAAAATATTTAAAAACCTGCACAATGTCAGACAGTCCATGTAAACTTAATGTAACGATCGATTTGTCTTTTGATGACTATATGATCAGCAAAGACATTGCAAAATTGATCAAACAGATTTTAAGATGTTATACTTTGAACAGGCGAGCTATTGCACCTCTGCAATTTTCTCTAAGTAGTTTTGACGGAAAATCTTTTATAGAAATGAAAAAACATAATGGTTACGAGAATTGGGATGTAAGTAACAATGATTACATTTACGTGTCTTCTATTCGTTTCACGTTTTTTTCATTCTGACAGGTGTTATTCAATGAAAAACATTATTTGAGTGTCTTCCCAAAAGAAAAAATAGTGTACCTGACAAGTGAATCTGAAAATATTATAGAAGATTTAAATCACGACTGTGTGTATGTTATTGGTGGGCTGGTTGACCATAATCAACATAAGGTAAGGCATTGGTAACTAAAATTTTTTATTCATGAAATCACTAAACAAATTTTTTTAGGGGCTTTGTCATAAATTAGCTGTTGAAAACAATGTGAAACATGGTAGATTACCTCTTGATAAATTTTTGCAGATGAAGGCAAGAAAAGTATTAACTGTTGACCATGGTAAGTATGCAAAAAAATATTTTCAATTTTTGTAAAACATTTTTTTCTAATTGATACAAAATTTATGTTTTTTCAGTTTTTGAAATAATATTGAGGGTTACTGAGGGTAAAACTTGGCAGGAGGCATTTTTGCAAGTTCTACCTGAACGTAAAAATGCCCAGCCAGTAAATAATAATAATCAATCTGGAGATGATTCAGAAGATTCCCAAGAATCTATGCAGTCAACTGTGGAGGAAACGAATTAGATTGATCAAAACATAGAAAAGAATAATTTATTGGCCGTTCATGTTCCATAAACTTTAAAGACAAATTTTTATAAATAAGCACAGTTCCAAGGAATTGAATGTAAATATAAATTGTTGGTTTAAAAATCGTACAAAATAAAAAATGAGATTAAGAAACACACCATTGAACAATGGTTATTTTATTGAAATCAGAAGTAACTCAGACCTTTTTTTTTAATCTCTGTTCTTTATTCAAACATATGGAGTTTTTGCGTTTTTTGTTGTTGCTTACATAATTAATGCTCACGTCTAACATATAAACACATGAAACTGCAGTTTTCTGGCATTTGTAATTAATCGCTTGAAAGAAGTATACGCACTACTTCTTAAAAATATTCAACACAATCATACTACCTATGTGTGAATAATAGATATAAATATTTATACATAAATAAATAAATTTTATCTATCGGTATCTGGTACACACTACAGACTTGCTGCAGTAAATTTACTTTCGCGCAAGCGGAATAAGTTGTTGTCTCGGTTATTATCGCATTTAAAAAAAAAAGAGACAAGCCTTTAATAACAATATCGAACCGACGTAAATGTTAAAAACCAATACGTCCGTCTTTTCATGGTTTTCTGATTAAAACTTTGCAAGTAAAAATTGCGTTATGGTTATATAAAACAAATAATGGTAATAGTATAATATTTTCGTCGTAGGTAAGTTAAAAAAACTGATGTAAACATTAAAGAGAAGTACAATCACGTAGTAAAGTATTTTGGTAGATGATAGAAAGACAACACGTTTAGGGTCACACGACACGACACGACAATACAACATGTGTGTGACGCACGTACACACGCGCGTTCAAAAAAGGCAGTCGCGAAAGCAAATAACGAAAAAAGCCAGATACATGGTAATTCATGGTATGTGTGTTTGACAAAGATTTTTTTTTTTTTTTTTCCACTTAAAACCGATTATTTTCTTCATTTTTTTGTTAACTCTTTTATTTATTTACCCTTTGAATTATCTTCTATATTTTAATATTTTTGATCATTTGTTCGTGCGCATCGCGACCTGGTACAGTTGATAAAACGAGTCCAACATCATGCGTTCTAACAAACTCACACACAGCTTTTTTTATCTCTCTCTCTCTCTCTCTCTCTTACAATTGTATAACTGTATTGTTTAAATTGTTTCATTTTCTTATTGAAAAATAATCAAAAGACAGAATAGCGTTGCTCAAACGTTTTTCAATTCCTCGATCTCTATGATCTCAAAGTCATCATCACTGCTGTTGTCGCTTCTATCCACGTCGAGATGCTTGCTGCTCTTGTCGAGCTTCTTGGCTCTCTTTCGTGCCTTCTCTTCGAGCGCCTCGCTGTCCTCCTCCTCCTCGTCGTCATTGTATTCATCTCCATTGCTGCTCGCTGTCGAGCTATCTTCGTCCTCGTCATCAATACGCAGGCTTTTCTTGCGAAGGGCGTCGGTGTCGTCAATGGATTGGATCTCTATGTCGTCCGACAGCTCGTCCGCACTATCATCTTCCGCCTCTTCGTAGGATGGCATCTTCAAACCCTCGAGCTCTTCCTCGTCCAATTTATCCGACAGAGAGTTACCTGGATTGGGAGAGAAAATAATTATTTGAACGTTGATTTACGAAGGAGAAGAAAAAAAAAGATCTTACCATTTGCCGAGTTCGAATGCGGTGGCGTTGGCGAGTCGCCAGTTTCACCGGCCCGGTCCAACACTTGGAGACTGTCTTCCGTAACCTCTGGTATGAATTCCGATATTTCACCATCCTTTTCTGCAACATTGACATTGGATCAATCGTGATTGTATTAATTATATGTACTCTGCGGACGATGATCGAGTATAACAACGCGACGATGATGTTATACTTATATATACCTGTGTTTGACGGTTGATAGCCAAAGAACCAGACGAAAACCGGGGGTACGACGAATAGGCTGGTAAACGTGACGTAGACGAGAAAAACGGGGTTGATGCACGGTACGACGAGGGCAGAGGAAACGAGCATGAACAATAGAAATAGGAAGAACTGCAAGTTGGGGAGGGGGGGGGGGGGAACAAAAGTACAAGAGTTAGTTGTCGATTTCCTGCGCACCATACTACCGATCTTACAATAAATGAACGCGTCTCACCGTCGTCGGGCACTTTCGATTAATTTCCTCGATAAACAGCTGTAGTTCTTTGGCGACGTACTCCACGTCTTTCTCGAGCCTGTTGTATTTCAGCGTAAATCTGCAGAGAGAAAAGAAGAATCAAGAACAATCGGTACCCGCGGCTCGGACGCCGACGGCAGAATAAGCCGCGGCGCGTTTGCTCGATCAACTTACCCGGCCCTCTTGTCGTCGGTTTGGGGCTCCATTATGGCGACGCTGGAAACGCCGAATATCACAGCAGCACTGCAGACCGCCGTGATACCACGCAAATGGAACAACACCGTACCCCTGTGGACAGCGAGAGGAAAGCATCAGATGCGGGGGGGGGGGGGGGGGGGGGCGGGGGGGGGGGGGGGGGGGGGGGGGGGTGTTGTTGGGGAAACGACATCAGCCGCGGGGGATCGTTGAACTCTCGGAAACGCATCAGGGAGCGAGGAAAGGGGGGGAGAAGCTTTTCGCGCCCCCCCGAGTCGGCTTTGTTTTATTGTTAGTATTTTCGAGTCTCGCTAATTTTGTAACGTTTCGCGGGCGCGTTTACGCTCGTTCGTCCTTTCTTCCTTTTTTTTTTCCCCCCCCGTCCGTAGTATCTCACGAGTCGTGTATATTATTTTACGATCTTAGCTGCACCCTCGTTTTTCACGAAAAAGATGTAAGTTTTCTCTCAGTCTTCGAATTTCGAGCGAGCGTTGACTGTTTTTATCGCAGTTCCTCCTCCCGATGCTCGCGGTACATAAGTAAGTACACGGCAATACGCGCGTTCGAGTTCGGGAAGTGATTATCAGCTCCTCTCGTGCGATATCAACAATATAAGACTGATGTTAGTGCGCGCGCGCGCGTATTACAGATTCAAGGACTTCCTCGAGCCAATGGGCACGTGTATTTTTTCTTCTTCTTCGTTCTTGGTATACATATTATACAATATGCATTGACTTGTACTCGTTGTACAACGATACGACTCGAGCTTTTATGCCGCGAGAAGGAGAAAAAGAAAAAAAAAGGCTTCCCAACGGCCTTTCATCGTTCGATAGGAATCGAAACGGTCACGCGACAGTGGTGCGGGGCCGGTGAAGATCGGTAAAAATATACACTTGTAATTGCTTCCTGCGCCGAAAGCGAGGATGGCCGAGTAAACAAATGGGTATGAATCGATGGAGGAAGCCACGATCGTGTCGCGGCGATAACGTTATGTACCACGTACGAACCAACAGCTGGTGAGCAGCGCGAGAAGGGGAGCGAGTCAGCTGCTGTCGATGCTATATATACACTGCTCGTCATCGCCCGCGCGACCGGATCAATATAAACAACAACAACAGCAAGAACGAGCGCGCTCGGCTCTCTTGTACGTGTATAGTGGGTCGAAATCGCGGAACTAACTAGTCGACTATCATCATCATCGTCATACCGCTTTGTTGTTACACAAGCAAGTAGGTCGAAAAACTCCCGAAATGCGCAATTTGTCTCGTACTTGCCGTCCTACCGGATGACTCGGGTATCGATTGTCCCGACGATGTACGAATCTGTTCGAGACACGGATCATCATCGATCCACGCGCGTATCAACCTGCGTCTGTTGCGAACGGGCGAAAAAGTAAAACAGAGGGACACGCACCAGAAGACGACATTGAAGGCTAGCAGATGGACGAGACTGTCCCTGGGATCCTCCCAGAGCACGATGCGCCCGATGTGCCAGACGAAAAAGTTCTTGAGCTCGCCGGTCCTCGGGCCAGCTGCATCCTCCTCCTCCTCCTCCTCCTCCTCCTCTCGTTCCTCGTTCACCTCGACCTCCTCCTCCTCCGATCTATCATCGCTCACCGACTCCAGGAACAGCCGATCGTCGTACGCACTCGTAGCTTCCTCCTCATCCTTCTCCTTCAGCTTCTCCACAGCGGGGGAGGAGGAGGAGGACCGGTCGAACAGCCTCGCGACGAAGTTGGACACGCGGCCGAAGAGCGCGCCGGGCCTCACTGCTGCAGCCGTCGTTACCTCGTGCCGCGCGGAGGAGGAGGAGGACTGCTGCTGCTGCTGCTCAGGTGCTGATCCTCGCGCCGCCGGCTGCATCGGTTGAGCTCGTGCCATCGTCGTCACAGCCGAAGCCGCTCGTTCGCATGACACGACTGCCGCAGGAGCCCGCGCACCCCGGAGCTGCTCCTCGGTGATGTCGTCGTCGCGTCGTCGTCGTCGCGGAGGGAGAGCTTTCCGATGTACTCGCCGCGCTCACTGCGGACGCACGCGCGCGGCTTTGTTATTATTATTATTATTATGCTCAGCGAGTCCGTCTCCGCGAGCCGCCACCCGCTGTCGACTCCTCCTCCTCCTCCTCCTCCTCCTCCTCCTCCTCCTCGTTGCCGCCGAGGTTGCAGGGGTATGCGGCGGTCGTCGGTGGATCACGCGGACCGCGTCAGCTGAAAAACAATGGAAAGCACGTAAGTAGTGCGCGCTTATCGCTGAGAGCGCGTACTTATAATAAGTATACGGGGAGTTGGCCGCGAATGACGTTTCTGTGCCCGCGCGTCGACATTAACGGTTTTTTCAAACAACGAGTCTGCCCCTCCCCCTGCCTGTGTAAAAAACAGTGTTGAACGACTGGCCACGGTCCAATTGGATTCGCCGGCGCCGAACGGCTAGCTGTATACAAGTACCACATTTGATGGACGCGCGCACGCGTTGTATACGTACAATGTATCATGAGCGAATTGTGGGTGTGTATCGATAAGGCTACAAGTATACATATGATGTATATTCATGTACTATCGGCTCTCTCGTCGAGTTGAATGAAATGACCGAGTTTTCGTCCCGCCGAGTTGGGGGGAGGCGGGAATCGGCGCTCCTTCTGTATACACACAACACGAGACACTCGAGTCGTCATAGTAATATGTAGAGTTGTATTGATAAACAAGAGGAGGAGAAGGAGGGAGGAGAGTGAAAAATAATTAAAAGATAAGGGAGCGAACGAGGAAGGCGGGGAGGGAGGATCGATCGAGATTATCGAGTGCGGTATGTCACGCGCGGGAGCCTCCTCTTTACTGATTCGCGCTCCTCCCGCTACTTCTTCCATCATTCAGCTCGGAGCAAAGTTTCCGATATCTAATACATGCGCCAATCTGCGTTGTATTCGTCGGAGATCGTTGGGTACAATCGCTTCCGCGAACCAAGTACTTATACTTATGCCATATATGATCGAGCGGGCGCATTGCAATGCTTTGGCCTGCGTCACTTATCGTGTCATCATGTTGCTAATCATGATCATGATTAGATATTTTCGCAGACGGCCGACTTTTTAGTTTGGATGATCCATATAGTGACTCGGCTCGAGCTCCGCGGGCGTGACTTTTAAAACGAGCCAGACCGCCTATAATATTATAGTCATGAGTTTTCTTCTCGTTTACTTTTTTCCTCAACATGTAACTTGAGTAAGTAGGTAATGGCTTATTTCCAACTCTATGTGCGCTGTTTTTACTTTGACAGTGTCGTGTAACAGGAGTTATTTTTTTCCCCATCCTTTGTTTAGGCGAATAATTTGTCTGTAAATGTATCTAGAATGCATTGCTGAAACATCTGACAATAAATACTTGCACAAACGCAAAGTATATACTGTATATAGAAAAAGATACATGTCACATACCCTTTTATTTATTAGATTTCAACCATCTTCTGCAGTAAGTATTACAGAATAATATTTTTTCACGTTTAGAGCTTCTTACACATAAAAACAGCGAAAGAAATAAAATCGGGGTTCTATGTATAACTTTACATAAATATTAAATGGAATTTTTTATTTTTATATTTAAGAGAGTAATGGTTGATAATTTCTCAATATGAATAGAAAGACAAACCTAGAAAACACTGAGTTTTAGTTGAAAATTACGTTTAGTCGCATATAATATGCATGTGCATATAAATTAATAATTTTTAAAAAATTGCAATTCGAAACGACAAGAATACAGAAACACGAGTTCAACATTTGTTTTTATGAGTTTCAGCAGGAATAACGCAAAAAAAGGAATAAATGATAATATGTATAGTGTACAATCACCTGAGTGCGAGTAAGTATTGATGGTCTGAAATTAAGTTAAAAAATTGTTTTTTTCGAATAAACCACGTAGGCGCACAAATGACACTGAATCATCGCTTTTTACGAATGGGTATGTACACTATTGCGAATTGATATACATCGTGCGATTTCATTTTCAAATGCCGTCAATTTAATAATAAAATATGTAGTTGAGAATACATATATGCATAAAATCATTAGGTTTATCGCAAGCAATATTGAAACTGATTCCTTGTTAATACTTCAAAGTTTTTTAACTGTAGTACTTATCAATCATGAGCACGTAACACAATGTATAATTATTTATAAGACTTTTATGTCCGACTTTAATTAAGAAATAATTTAAACAAGCGGTTGTATAAGCTACGACGTACTCTGAACACTTTGAATTTTAATGCCTTCAATTTCAAGGCCAAGTTCAAAACAATCAAGATTTTTATTTTATAATACATCTGTGGATTTTAAACATCACTTGTACCACTTAGTCTTACTCGTAAAAAGTCAAAGCGTCCAACAATTGAGAATTCCGTGTTTTTTTCCTGTCACAATCTGTGTGAGAGAAAAAAATCCTCTCCCTCTCTCGGCTCTACTATAAAGAAAAAAAATTATACATTTGTCCATCATAACCACATCCTATCAGGAAATGAAAAGATCCGACTAAAATTGGAAACATTTCACGCATGTTTTGACAAATCGACGACAATATTTTCAATCAACCACATAAAAGTCAGTCACGATAAAGTTGTATCGTTTCATGTGAAAATGATAAACAGCATAAGAGCATTAAAGTGTATATCTAATCAGCGCTTCCGACTGTGTAACATAAAACAGAAAGAAAGAATAATAATGCGGTTGCAGTCGTATCGCATTTGTGTGCTCATACTGCTTACCCAAAACCATATGATTCATCAGCTCATCATATTGTTCATATGTATACTCAACATAAATAATACGGTGAATGCTTAATAAGGTTTTTACGCGCGTGCACAGGTACACAAGTGCACGTGCATGCAGGAACTTTGTTGAAAAGGTCCTTTTTTTTTTTTTTTTTTTTTTTTCCTTATGTCAGAATAATAATTTTTACTTTCCACGGCTGCCCGTACGACATAGGGAGTGATGTGAGTGATGTACAATGACGAAAAAAAAAACAATACTGTTGCATGCATCATAATCAGAGTAAAAAAATTTCTGCTGTGACTTATTTACCTTTATTTCTTATTAAAAAATTGTACTTAAAAATTATATTCCTTCGAGAAACGTTTTCTTGATTTCTAGCTATTTGCAGATACTTTATAAACTTCATAATGAATACATATATTTGTAAAGGTATTAAATATCTTTTTGAAATCTTATACATACATGCGTAAACTAAATGTTGAAACCAATATTTTTTTTAACAAAAAAGCCTTGATTTATTTTAATAAATAATTTGACAAGGTAAGATCCCAGTCCTGTATTATTGTTGGTTGTATACATATAACCTTGACTCAAAAATTTCGGTAGGAACTGGGATTTTTTTTAAAGTTTCGAGACAGAATGAATGTAACAAACATATTTTATTTCCTTAAATGTAAGCTAGCAAGTATAGAAGTATATCAAGTTTGTTATCAATAAGTTTCTCATCAACATCAGCGTAAATAAGGTTAGGGAGAGAAGAAAGCAATAATTGCCACGAAAAAAATACATCCAGGATATTTCTGAATTAATATAATTGTCGAGGCAAAAGTGTATGATATATCTATGATAAATTAATGCAAAGAAAAAATCATACTGTCAATCCAAAGGTCATCACCAAAAAGTCAAAACATTTGCTTGATATAATAGTATAAATACCATCCACAGCACCCGCCACCCACTTGCCACCATCTATACACACCAGGTCCTGATGTAATAGAACCATTTATCACAATATTGTCACTTTAAGCTACGATATGTATGCTTCATTTGACAGAGCGCGCTATTATTGTATGTATGTATGTATCACTAGTGTACACAACTCTCCTGTGAAGTAATCAGCTGATTTTTGTTTTTCCCGTTTGTTGAAAATCAATCATGCTATGGATTTTTTAAATTAATGTACCAAACAAAAGAAAAGCCCGCTAAATGAAAATAACCGAGATTATACTCTACTTTCTCGGCCAACAAAGTGTCGCACGAGTGAAGAGAAACGAAGATATGCTTATTCACTCGTTAAAAAGAAAAAACCAAAGAGGTATATATGTACCTATAGATACTTACTATACTACTTATTGACGAAAAAGTGAGCGGAAGAAAGAAGACCAAGAAGAAGAGGTTTGCGGGCAGGTGGTGGTTGGGGAACACATGTATATAGTATACACATACACGATATATGTATCCCACGACCCACAGTCTTCCTTTGTTCTCCAAAAGCGCTCCGCCGCGACTGCGACTTTTCGCAGCACCATCGCGTGATTCGTGACGCCAATGAAATGCGGATAATACAGTGAGGAAGAAAGAGAAATGAAACAATGAGCCAGCTATTCCCTATAATACACCTTGCTCCGTTTTATCCTTTGGAAAAAATAATCACATTTGTACATCTTTTATGTATTAAAACATCGTTCGAGCATTTTTCCTTCCCAATAGTACATGCACAAAAAAGTGTCCATCGTGTGCGAAAAAGAGACCACAACAACGAAGCAGCAGAATTGACGGAAAGTTTCAATGCGCGTCTCTTTCGGTTTCTCTTGTGCGCAGCTGTGCGAGAAAATATAAAATCGAACACACGTGCAGAGTAATGATGGAAGGACTTGCTCGAGTATTGTTCAACTCTTTGATCAAATATTACATGTGTGGACACTCCAGTTAACTCCACCTCGCGCACATGTTTCACACTCGATTAAGGTTCGTTCTACAGTTGTCCGATATAGTAAATTCGGTGGAGAACGTTCTTTATTTTGGGTCCCACGTCCCAATTTTTTCGTCATCAGCTGATTCTAATTTTTGCGCACGATTGTCACTTTTTCAAAGTTATAAGTACCTGCGATATACTGTGATCCATGGAGACGTTAGGTAAATATCCATCGAGGAATCGATCATCAAAATGATTCTCGATAAACAATTAATTGTCAACGACGATGGCAATACATGGTATCATTAGGTATACGCGCGAGAAAAATTGTGTAGCAACATTAACGTTCGTGTTCGTGACTCATGTAAAGATTCATCATTCATCAACAACAACCGAGGGCGCGCGCGCACGTAACCTATCGGAGTTTGGCAAGCACAGCGCTCAGCTCTCAGCTGTTGTTGGCTCGGATGTGCAATTCATGCGAGCATCAGAGACAGAGAGATCTCCATCCGAGTCAGTTTTATCGAAGATCGCCTTTTATAAATTGCGCTATGGCGCTACAGTATAAGTAAGTAAGTACCGAGCTCTGCCGATTTCCTTTTCTTTCAGCGGAAATACAATTAGGAATCTCTTGCATCCGAAATTCGGACTATCCTCATTGCATGTACCACCGCACACACACACACACACACACACACACACACACATACTTAACGATGCCAGAAGACAGATGTTCTCTACTTAGTAGGTACTACTTACTTATCGCGAATTCCGATGTGTACTTAAAGTACATACATTTTTCGTGCGCATGTTAGATCACAGGTTTTTTTTGGAGTTTTTGTTGTCATGAGCTCTTGAACTTGGTCGTTTGACCTGAAGACATTGTTAAAAAAAATACTATATATTTCTTCGAGTAAGTGTACCCTATACAGCGCTAACATGTAAAAATCATATCTATTATAATATACACTCCCTGCACGTGCGAGTATATATATATAACTCTTAACTCTCTTCAGTCACACCTTTGCTTGTAAGTATAGTGTTCCTCTCTACTGAGAAGAAAAAAATATAAGCAATATCGCCCTGGGACTTGTAAATGCCGAAAACTGAGACGCTTAGGGGGTTGGTCGACGTATAGATATAACTATATACTGCGCATATATTATTACAACGTCGCATATATACATTAATTCTAATGTGAATACCTATCCGTGCACTTGAGAAGGCATTGAAACATCAATAATTAGTATGTACTAAACTGCCTTGAGTTGACACTCTTGACAGTCATTGACAGGAGAAAAAATAACAATTTAGTGAACAAAACCGAAGGAACAGCCAACTCCCACCGCTTACAGATAAACGGAGAATAGATAATGATTACGTCAAAGAGCAAACGCACCTTTTCTTCACTCTTCTTCGATGATAAACACCTTGTGGAGTAGAAAAAAAAAAAAAAAAAAAAATAGCACAAACAGAGGCACAATAACACACTGAACTGCCTGAATTGACCGCTCCAAAAACAACTATCTATACACCTGTATACACTGTATATGGCACCAGATAAAACACAATATCTATTTATACATGCGTGTATATATATTTTGAAACGAGAAAAACTGCAGCGCTGAGCGCACACGTATGCCGCCTTACTACGAAGCGACGCAAAGAAAATATA
This sequence comes from Copidosoma aretas, assembly GCA_030522625.1. NCBI lineage: Eukaryota > Metazoa > Arthropoda > Insecta > Hymenoptera > Encyrtidae > Copidosoma > Copidosoma aretas. The sequence goes on along the minus strand of JAPYYV010010830.1, from coordinate 8,073 downwards.
CAATGTCCTCCAAGGCGACTGAAAAGTAACTGCGGCCTGGTTCGACACTTCGACGCGATGCTGCCGCGGACGAAAAGCTGTGTCCGATATATGGCTGTGTGTGTGTGTGTGTGTGTGTGTGCGTGTGGACACTGTGGAGAGAAAAAGAGGGAGATTGGCATACAGCGACGACGTGACGTCACGGCCGCGCCGCCGCATGTGCTTCTCTTCTCTTTCCCACCCCCGCACTCCCCCGGTCGGCCTTTCCTTTTCTCCGCGCACTCCCGCCTCTGCGTTTATATTCGCGATTCTATTTTACAGACATTTGCCCACACATGCGGCGAGTGCAAAATGCTGCAGATGCGGCAGAATATCACTCCATGCCTCGGTATACAATGAAATGAAAAAGTGGACGACTGGTTTTTTTAGTTTTCCTCTCTCGCTCTCGATATTCTATTTCTTTCCCCCACTGCCCGCTCTATGTTTTTCACGACTCCGCGATTATTTCAAGCGAGACTCCCGCGATCACTCATTTTCTTATCTCATCTTCAATTTGAAAATCATCGTGGGTTTCTTTATTTTCAAAAAGAGTGTTTTGTACCTTAATTTCTAGGTATTTATTTATCAACATAAATTTATAAGTATAGAGGTGATCGGAATTTTAGAAATTTGTCGACTACGTCTCATAGTATGCTATACGAACATTATCTCGAGGTATGCGACCATATCTTCCACACACTTTGCGTCAATCGTAACGATTAACAATATATATTTATAGTATTTTACGACGTATTATATCAAATATCATCTTTGTTCTCTTAATTTTTGGTTTAAATCCTTCGATCAAAAAGATATTTTTTTTTGCAGTACAGAATTATCTATGGTCTGCCTTATACACATTTCTATTTAAAGAACCTTTTTTTTTTTTTATTTATTATCATTAGCGTTCAGGTTCGTCCGCTCTACCAAATTGTTGGACATTTCACTTGAGGTGGCCCTAGATTGAAAATTTTCAGAAAGCAATGAAAACTCTTTCTAAAAAATTGTTGATGACGATGAGATACTTACTATATGCACGTGCACTACTATATTACCTATAGGTGAAATTTGAAGTCCTGAACAGATGGGCATGCAAAAACCATACATTGATGGACTAAACCAAAAGATTTTGGAAAGCGGTAAGCTAATTTCCACAAGCTAAATGTATAGCATGTGTTGTCCGTCTTTTCACATGGTACAGTGTTGATTCACCAAAAGGCTCAAAAACATTTAATTCATGCAAACGTATTAAACAAGAACTTAATATTTAAAGGAATAACACCGTACAAAAAATATTGTACATTTTTAAAACCTCCTCGCATACTTTTATCGCTTAAAGTTATTTTTCGTATATTCACGCAGGTATCATTATTCCTGAATTTCTTTACGTTAATGTTATTTTAATGAACGAGCTAGTAGTCCGTCAAGACAGGAAAGATTTCTATGAACAATGAGTTCACATATGGGAGTTTAAAAAATATACATTTTCTTCATCGCTATTATTTGAAGAATCCATTTTATAAACTCCCCAGGCGTGAGCTAATTGTTCACAGAAATCTTCCCCGTCCTAGCGATCTATAGCGAGTTAAGTCTGGGCTGAATAGTCGCGTCTTTGACTTTGGAGTCGAGAATTCTAAAGTCACTTCAAATGGGGGAAAACTGGATTTCTTTCATTCTTATCTCTGTTTGAGATTCTTTGGTGATTTCTTTATTTTATTAAAATGGACAGTCATACGGCGAGAAACAAATAATAATGGTAAAAATTCGAAAATATGCATGAAAAGTCTGTATGCTACATGTACAATTTTCTTTTACGTGCCGAAAGAGCTAAGAGTGAGAAATTTCAGTGTACTTCGAGCACTGCAAAATTACACTTTCTGCTTCTGCAGCCCCCTGAAGCACGTGAAATATCACACTCATGCATGCACACATCAAAGCCTTACTTAGAACATTGATATGCGCGTCAAAAATTTACCGCCGTGTGAGCGTGTATTATACATAAAACTTATCAATTTACCAGGAATTGAATAAAAACCAAACCAATATTTGTATGTGCTGAAGAAGAAATGAAAGAGACGAAAATACTAAGCATAATCTCTTATACTAAGATTCGAAATTCGACCTCGAAGCACCGTTTCAAAGGCCTTGCGGCAGCCCCGAAAACCAAAACAAACACCAACACTATTTCTCATTGCCTCATGTGTTTTCAATATGTATATTTTAATATTGGTATATACGTCGCCCAAGAAGTGCCTTCGTGGTTTCAAAAGTATCCCTTCTCCTTTCCTCTCTTAGTCTTATTGATTATAATATCCTCCTAAAATATCGACAATTAGCTGCTCTAATGGAGCACGTGGTTTCGTGTAAATGGAGTCACGTGTATTCAACGTCAACCTCCTACTCGTTTATTAATGTACTGTTTGGATCTCGTTTTGCCTTTTTGAATTGTAAAAATTCCATTGTGCTTTCCAATCATACAATATTGTTATTCGTATAATATACACTCGCAGTTTTGAAACGAATATTATATTGTGGCAACAGGTTTAACATGCACATGTAAAATGTAAGAGTGCACGTGCTGACGAGTATAAAATAGTTTGGCGGGTTTTTTTTACAATACGAGACCATCAGGAAAATTTTGACTTTACCAATCATTGTAATTTGGATTTTTTTTGTGCAATGATCGATGTGGCTATTAAGATGAAAAGAAAAAATAAAAGATGTTTTATACTGTCGCGAACGATCTCATTTAACCACAATCGGAAATATAATTACTTTTCAATCATCAAAATAATACATTTTCAAGTTCCAGAATCATATGATTGCTTCTTTGGTGACTGATTGGTCATCAACAAATTCTATTATCATCCATAACTTAGAAATTCTATCTATCGAGAGCAACACATGTTTAAACAATATTTTCGGTTCCTGTTAATTAGTAGAAGTACATAATAGGACCAAAAATGTGTTGACAGTCAACGTTTCCGGACTCATCGTCGGCGCCAACGTGAAAAATAGCTAACACAAGATTCATTGAATGATCGTGGCTATATAGTATACTTCCGATCGCACTAAAAATTTGTTTTCCTGTTTTTTAAAAACTTCATTAAGTATTTATTGAATTCGACAAAAAATTAAAAAATTGTACTATAAAATTATTGAAAAAATGACTTTGTGACCACTCGCGGGCATTTGAGGTTTATTCACGGCCCAATTTGTAATCAGCGCATCGAAAAACATAGGTATACAAATTTACAGTGTGATCGGGGTAAGTTGTATTGGAAGTAAGTATGTACATACTTAAGTGCAGCCACATCCGGTAATGTAATGATCATTCGATGAATCTTATGATGGCTATGTATCTATATCTATGATTTTTCACATTGACGCCGACGATGAGTCCGGAAACGTTGACTGTCAACACATTTTTGGTCCTATTATATGTATACCGCTGTACCAATTAATTGACAGAAACAGAAGTATTTTTAAAATTCGTGTAGCTCTATGGATACAACTTCTGAGTTACCGATGGTAATAAGATTTTTAATTTCAATAAAAAATCCTTTAAGGTGACTTCCACGGGTTGTACTGTACCTGCAGTGATTTTCGTTGCCAGATTGACAATAAGCACACAGCAAATCATTCAAGTATACCAATTTGCAGCGCAATCGGAGGTAAGCTGTATTCGGAAGTAATTTCCCCGAATGCTATGCATGATATTATATTATTCTAACTCATTAAGGCGGCGAAACACCGCTTGTTTTCAACAAGCTCCATCCCCGCCGCCTTCTTTTGATCGTGGCACACATATTTGACTCGAAAACTGCAAAATGAAAACGAACGGGTTGGCAAAAGAGAAGGGGTACACAACTCGTTGCTACAGTGCACACACACACACACACACATACATATATATATATATTACGATATTGCACAAGCCGGCGACGCGGTTGTATCTTGTTTTCCGTTCTTGCCGATTTTCGCGCACACGAGCTAATTTTCCTCGCTGATGCAGTGCGCCTTCGTCTCGCGGATGTTGCACCGCATTACGTATATGGAACAATTCCGAAGCCAGTGGGGCGCAATTCATAAACCTAATAGATACTATATTATTATTATTATTATTATTATTATTATTATAGCCCAAATCAGTTTCACGTGCGTGGACTCCTAGCTATTTTTAAGACGCCGCTCACGCGTAGTAAACGTCGTCTGTTTACTTCATAGCCAGAGTATTATATACCTGTAGAGCACGTGTGCTGTTACTATTACGGGTAAAAGGAAGGCGAGAAATATACGCAGTTGGTGTTCTTTGTTTACGTTTGTTAATTACCGCTGAAACGAACTGATCTGCCAAGTTTTTACCTGGTGATTCATCCTTCTGCGTCTCTCATTCAAGTTTCCATTTGGTTGTTGTTGTTGTTGTTGTTGTTGTAGCAATAAACTGATATTTTTTCACAACCTGGTCAAAGGGCTTTCATTTACGATGACAAAAGAAAAGTAGATACAGCAAATCACCAGAGGTGCGTTGCAAAGCAGAGGTGAATCATATATACCTGGGTGCAGATTATTGATTCAAAGTTCAATGTACGATGTCGGTTCATTGAGATTTTGTCAGGTGTCTTTTACATCCGCTTACTATCTCTGTATCCGGTTGATAACTAAATTTGTAGGTATATCTCAATAATTCTCATTATTTTTGTTTAATAATCATCAAGGGTAAGCTTGAGCTCTCAGTGTGAAACCACAAAGCGCACAGTCGATCAAAATTGAAAACCAGATGAGTATTAATCGTCTATTACATAATACTATGGTTGACAATACCCAAGTTGCGTGAAATGCAGGTTTATCGTCGTCAGTGCCTAATACATTGTAAATCCAAACCACCGGTAGTCCTTCCCCCCCCCCTATTGATTCATACTAATTGTAGTAGTTCGATAAAGAAAATGAATGAATAAAAATACATATCGAGTCTCGATGGCCATTATCATGGATGGCACGACTGCCGTTTAGCCGTGAAACACGAAGATAAGCTGAAGAAGCTCCAATTGAGAGCATGGCTCTGTAATGCAGTTCGTGATTATCTCTCTTCGGAGCTCTCCCGTGGCACATTTTTTTCTCTGCTGATTGCGGACTCGAGGAAAAAAGGCTCACGCTGTATCATCTCGCGTTCGCTCGAGAGACACTTGGCAATTTTCGATCAGGTCGATTACAAAGGGTTGACAAATTTACCTACATCCGGAATTATTAGAAAAATAATCAGGGTATCTTCCGACGATGAATATTAGGCGCATGCGTATATGTACTTATTCGCCCACAGCGACGAATTAAACTCTAAAAAGTCATCCCTCGGAGCGCCTTGTACGCGCGAGCGGGACAGCCGCTCGAAATGATAATCATCGCTCTTTAAGCGCACAGCCAAGGACTTGGCGTTGTCCTGCTTCAGCGCGGGCTTCGGAGACTCCTTTTGCTTTTGGCCTTTCACTCGTGAGTTATTATATATCTGTGCTGCTGTAACTGTATAATCTGTATTGCGGGACACGCTGCACGCGTACGCGTGAGGGAGCGCGGGCATATCGATATCGAGATAAATAGGCATCGAATACCCGGCTGACCTCCATTCCTCCTTCGATGCCTATGTACAGGTGCTGAACTCGATTCGGCACGGAAAATGGCATACTACCTTGCACTCGGTGTGTAGGCAGTAGCGCTGAACTTTTTTGCCCACATTTTTTTCGTTCTGCGGCTCGATGAAAAGCTGGTGCGTTGGAATAGTGGAGAAATAATCATACAGGGGTGTAATTATGGTATACATACAGGCATGGAGAATAAGTAATTGCTGAATTTGCGGATTGGCGTGCAAGTGGTAAGTATAATTATACGATCAGACGATCACACAAACCGGCCTGCGAGCCATGACGTGAATATGTGTGTCGTATACGATTGTAAACACACGTGACGTGAGTAATATTATTCATACCATCGATTCTTGTACAATGTAGGCTGAAGGGTAAAAAATAGAATTTTACACACGAGAGAAATTTTTTAAACATGTCATTAATCATCAGTCGTCACCTATGCGTGATAACTATCCTAACGTTAACTACAATCGAAATACATGCACCGATAATAACCAAAAACTTTTTTTGTACTGAATCATATAATGCTATTCCTGAAAAATCATTTTTTCTTTTGCTTTTAATCATTATTAAGTATTCAAAAAATATCTTCTGGAAAATAAAACATAGATGCCTTATTTGTAGCATGCCTCGGAAAATCATTCTTAATAAACTAACATATTTATAGCCGAATAAAGTTAAAACATTAAGTAGAGCGACCACAAGTTTATCTGCTCAGTTAATTATATCTGCCGATCACGTTCATTAATGAAAGAAACTATGCAATGCAATTAGCGGATACGCTGTCCGAAGATTATTTATCAAACCTACATTTCGATCACTTTCAGGAAGCTTCCATCGGACGACAAATTAATTCTCTAATGATTTCTTAAATACGTTATTACTAAGATAAAATCTGAAGAAACCACTTGTAGACATTTTTTTGAAAATTTACAAATCCATGTACAAATGATTTTCTTCGTTGTCAATTAAGTATAAAAGAAAAAGAGCGAGGTATATATATGCAAGAATTTTTAGCACAGCGATCTCAACGAGTTAGCAATGACGGTACGGACGAGGCCGGACGAGGCTATCTCCTACCGACCACCGATCGTATTTTTCAGGTTGCGACAGAAAAAGCTGACAGATTCACTGTACTATCTATACTCGGTCATGCGATCGACTGCAGGCTTCATTTACATTATGATGCGTCAGATGCCCCTTACATCCAATCGCAAGTTTTGTCGAATGACCGAAACGAATTTTTTGTTCACAAATGTATACGATCGCCTTGAAGAAAAGGGGGGAAAGCTCGAATCTAGCTATATACAGTGCAAAACGGGCAAATTGAGCTCAAAGGGAAAAAAGGGTGGTTTCGGCTCTGAGCTAAGGAAAATCGGCAAACCAGCTTTGGGGTCGAAGGAAACCTAATTGAACAACCCTCGGGTCGCTTTCTTGAGCGCAATTACTCCTCGCAAGTGCATAATAAGTACCATAGCTGCATGTTTTATTTTGGATGAAAAAAAAAGAAAAATTAAGTACCACCAAAGTATACAGCCCAGCGACAGCTCGCAGCGTCGATTCCTGCGAATATTCAAATCTCGCGCCACGACAAGTGCGGGAATCCCCCGAGGCGAAAAATCCCCTGCCTATCTCCATCCCCCCCAGAATCCTAGGGACTTGATCGAATGGTCTGCAACTCTGCACCACCCGCGTCTGGCGTCTGCAACTCTTCCGCACACGTCCGTCTGTCTGCAGCGCAACAGAAAAAAATAATTCGCAACACCCGCATCCTCGTCATCAGATCGGACTGCGAAAGCTCCCCTCTCGCGGGCTTGTCTCCGGCAAATCTTTTTACTCGCTTTTTCGACATTCGCGCACAGAAAGAAACAATTAATAACGGCTCACACACCGCGCATTGTGTTTGGCGTTGCGTAAGTGCGCGAAAAAAAAAAAAAAAAAAAAAAAACGAAAAAAAAAAAAAAAAAAAAAAAAAAAAAAAAAAAAACGCACACGGAAAGAAGGTCGCGGTCGTGGTCGAATACTATAATATATATATGTATAGGTATTATCTGTTCTATCGCGCGAACAGCTGAGTGAGTGTCTCGTTGCAAGAGGGAAATGAGAATAAAAAAAGGATGAAAGTTTTTCAAGACCCACGGCCGAAGATTCGGACGCACAGAGTTCGATATTTTCAAGCACACAATTCTCGCATCGAAAACGATGTGACGCGCGTGCGAGGTATGTATTGAGTTTATTTTTGTGTGTCGCCGCATTAACACAATTCATGCATCACGTATCGAAGTATTGAGCGCTTCCTTCCTTCCTTCCTTTCGCTCTTCATTGTATATACCTGTATGCATCTGTACGGTCTGTTTTCCCGTTTCGAAAAAGGGGAGGAGAGGAAAACAAAAAAAAACCCAGCCGCCTTCGAGTC
>JAPYYV010010829.1:0-11113 GCA_030522625.1 Copidosoma aretas | reverse complement strand
ACGTGATGAAGCCTCTTTATTCGTTTTGTGATTGGCTGACACAGATCAAGCGCGGGTAAATTTGAAATCGAGATTATAAAAAATTGAATAAAAAGTAATTTTAATGAAAAAAAAAATTAAAACTTTATGTTTTGATAAGCTAATCATTTGATTTTTCTTCAAAAATCGTGGAAATTAATATGATTTGATGGCGGGGGTTGGCGCGCGGAGCGCGCAGGGGGCGGAGCCCACTAGTCAGAAGAAAAATTGCAAAATTTAATCTTAATTAGAAAGTGAGGTATGGACGGTAGTTTCGGGCACAGCGTCTACAAACAAGAATAAGATCAGAATAAATCAGACCAAAATCTTTTCTTTACTGCATTTGTACCCCTACAATTAATTTACAAAAGTCCGTCAACTGGGGAAATCTTGGTAATTTGGAAAAATCCGAGGCCATCCTTGCCAAGATATTGCAGGCTTATAAAAATGCAATTCGTTAAAGAAAGGGATGGATTAATTAAAGATACAAAAAGTCATATTCAAGTCCAAATTGATGAAGTGCAACCTTTGACATCTAATTTTCACAGGAAAACCATTTTAGTGAAGTTCAAATTGTGCTTATCTATGATTGATCAAAAATTTTGTAATTCCTTAATGAACTGCACATCTGCCAAAAATTGTTTTGTTTGCCTAGAGTCCATTTCCAATTTTATTAAACTAGATAACATTTTGAAGAAAAGGCTTTAGAGTTTGGATTATCAACTTTACATCCGTGGACTCGATGTTTCGAGCGTCTGTTACATATTACATACAAATTTTATATAAAACGTTGGCAAGCTCGCCGAAACAACAGTGAAGATAAAGAAAAGGTAGATTTGGCTAAAAAAAAGATACAGTTAGCTTTTAAACAACAATCACACTTGAACGTTGATGTGCCAAAAGCCGGAGGAGCAGGTAACTTAAACGATGGAAACACTGCTCGATCCTTTTTCTAGCATTCTGAAATAGCAGCACAAATAACTGGACTAAATAAAAATTTAATTGATCGATTTCATGTGATACTACAAGCAATATCTTGCGGTTATGAAATTGACACTGAAGCTTATGAAAAATACGCTATAGAAACAGCTTGGCAATTTGTAGAAATTTACGATTGGTATTACATGCCGACTACTGTACATAAGCTGTTAATTTATGAAAAGAAAATAATTGATAATTCCATTTTGCCAATCGGTCAGTTGTCAGAGGAAGCTCAGGAAGCTTGCAATAAGTTATTTCGAGATTTCAGGCTGTGATTTATGCGCAAAATCTACAGAGAAAAGACAATGGAAGATGTATTTAAAAGTTTTTTTAGAAATGAGTGATGCATTTATTTCAACTTGTCGACCAATTCCACAAAAACCATTAAATTGGTAAGTGTAGCTGTATTAAAATTATCAAAACCTCCATCAATTCCAGCTTATGACAGTATTTTGGCTCAATTGAATCAAGTGAATTAAACGATAGTAGTACAAGTGAAACCGAAACATCCAATGCAGAATCGAACTACGAAAATACTTTTTTATTCTAAATTTTAATATGCTACGATCATAATGATTATATTACTAATGCTATTGACTGATTTTTTACTTTATGTTTAAATCAAATCTAATAATTAAGAAACAAATTGTAAATTAATTTTTTTATACGGTTTTCAAAAGACGTATTCGCCATATTGGATTCGGCATTTTAAATTTTCTAATTCTGAGTTAATATTCGTGATCAGAGACCCCAAAAACCCCCGAGTAACTTATTTTATAACGATTTTTGGCTTTTTTCGACTTTGGACCGGGTTTTTTTCGATTTGACACCACTGTGAGCCTAACTTCTTTCCCCTACGACCCCTGAGAGCACTTGTGCGATTCCTTATCCACTAGAGAATAGCCAAAGTGTTTCACAAAGGCAACGAAGACCACTAAAATAATTTTTGCTTTAGTTAAAATAAATAAACAATAATTTGTTTTATTATGTTATAAATTAGGTTAATATTAGAAATGGAAAAAATGTTAATTGAATCGCTATTATATCTCAAATAATAATTGTTATATTTCAAATAAGAATTTTGTTGAATACATACGGCAAGTTTATCAGTAAGTTATTATCAATTTGTATAATTATTTAATCCACATGACATACCCCCATAACTTCTATAAAACATAAAAGCATATTACCATTATTTGTATCTTATTAGAAACAATAGTTTTGAATAGAAAGAAAGACAATATTTTATAGAAAATTTCTGTACCAAGAAGCAATACGAATATGAATACGAATAATTATATGACATGATAAAATTATTAATGGACAATAAATGATTATTAATCTTATCAAATATTGAAACCTTGGTCGCCGCCAAAACTCGACGTACTAAAAGAAGACCAAAATACCCTATCTGTGTACCTAAAATCTTAAAAATAATTAATTTTTGTTTCAGTGTACGTAAAAACAATCTTATAAAATAAGAAAAATTATGAGAAATTATTGTAGTATATAACAAAAATATGCACAAACAATTATTTATAATTGCTAGAATAATATTTTTGATAATATAAGCAACATGATTATAGTGAATTGACACAACTTATATACAGTGAAATTGGCTATTCCTCTTTTTTTGTTGGTTATAATTAAATATTACTTACCGGTTTATATTTTCGCTTTTACAATCATTATTATGAATAGTTTGTATAAAAATTACATCGTTAAGGCGCATTTTAATAATAAAATGTATGGTTTGCTCCAACAAAAAAAAGATTTTCATACTTATGAAATATTTATATTAATACTCAGACGTTTGATTTTATAGTAGTAACCAAGAACTCCGATAGAAAAGTAAATCGATCTGCATAGAATATATAGTCTTAAGAAACTATGTTTTAAAATTTTTTTTTTTGGATGTAACTTTCATTTAAATATTCTACTTGAGTTATTAAAATTTCTGATTTTGTAATTACACTATATCAATTTATGATATATTTGAGTACGTTTTGTTACTATTTCTTATAATATAAAATATCGTCGTCAGGAAAACGTCACTAGAGATGAGCAACAACGCGATTCTGCACCCGATACCTGGTTTCTGGTATGGACGTTAAGATTCCGTTGGGTCTTGCTCGCTTATACTTTAGCAGCCCCTTAACATTGAGAGAGAACAAGAGTGTCAGCATACAGCCTTTTATCCTTAGGCTCAGCGCTACTTTTTAGGGAACGGAGAAAAATAAAACTATTCTTATCTAGACCAATTCACATTATCGATCCGCAATATAAATTTTCGTGATTTTGCGATCGATAACTGCACACGTTATATCATAGACTATGTAACTTATAAAGGTGTTAATAAATCTGACAATGACATTTATATAAATTTTCCTATTGAAATATTGAATAGCATTCATGAAGGTTTACTACTTCATAAGCTCAGTTTGAAAATTGGATCAATAGTTATGTTGATTCGAAATTTGAGTATTGCTGACATTCTATGCAATGGCACACGATACCAAATTGCAAAATTATTCACGTGCAGCATTCAAGCTGAAATTATAAGTAGAGAGACAACTTGGAAACGAATTTCGTTTACTGAAAATAACTTTTAATACAGAAAACATATTATTATTACCTTTCATTTTAATTGGAAAACAATTTCCTTTAGTATTAGCCTCATCCATGACTATCAACAAATTTTAAGTAGCAGTTTTGACAACGTTGGATTATATTACAACAAATTATTGTTCTCAGATGGTTACTTAGAGGTCACTCTCTTAAGATACCGAAGTAAAAAATAGAATTTCAATTCTCATTGACCGTGATAATAATTCAAAAATAGAATATATAGTTTAGGAAGAAATATTTTATTTCGACTAAATTAAAAGAAAATACTGCAATTCAGAACAAGATTTACCATTGTGTATCATTCCATTGCACGAAAAAAATAAAATAAAAATTGAAAAGAAGATTCTTAAAATCTTGTTTTACGACATGATAAAACAAATTATTATGTTTTTTTTCAATTCATACAATCATCATACACATACTATGAAAAACATGATTCTAAAATTTATCACAGTAAAATTATTTTGTGAGCCTTTTTCTTTTTCATTATTCAATAATTCAAATTTTCCTTTTGTAATTTTCTTTATTAATTTTTTTTTAGATTTTATTTTGACAAATTTGCATACATTCTTATGAAAGTTTAAAAATTTGTATTATAAACTAGAAATTCAAATTTCTCGATTTTATAAAGTTTTTATGAATTGAATTTTAGTTTTAGTGTACGTGATACGTCCAGACAGAAGACGGAGAATAACTTCACTAAATTATGTACTTACTTTTATATATTCTAGCAAGAAGAATAGAGGATTTCTGTCTTTCCGTGGTGAATAGGGCTACCGGCGACGACCACGATTTGAATATTTAATTAGTCGATTAATTGTTAGTTGTAAATTGTCTCAGTATGATTTGTCTCAGTATGATTTCATAATATCATATAATTATACTTATTGAACCATGTTATTTGTGAGCTTATCAAACATTTACGAAAAGAAATAAAGCGCACCATTAGCAGTTTCTCAAAGGTAGTGTGCCAATTTACTAAACATTGTATTTAGGCAAATCGTATGAAAAGAATTATAAAAAATTAAGTATGTTTAAAAAAAAATATACACACATGAATAAATCTAATTTAATTACTGTAGTAAACATATATGAGGTTGTACGAAGCATTACAAAAAGCAATAAAATAAGTATGTAATGGTAAAGTAAATTGATCGAAACCAACATAAATAACAAAGAAATAAAATTGTACGTTACGTTTTGGGATGAAGCTGCGGAGGGCTGCAGGAAAGTGAGGGGTGCGATATTTCGTCCTATGTAAACAGCGTATAAATTAACCGACTTTATCCTGATTTAGTGGGGGTGTTTAAGGGCCTTCGGACATGGTGGGTGTAGTGGGGGTTACTACTAAAATGTTGGAGGAAGGGAGCGTAAAGGAGGAATGGAAAATTGTATCCCGACAAAAGTTATGGAGAAATTAAACGAATATCACGTTATTTTGTGGGAGGACTCGGAGGAGATGCGGGAGCGTGTAGGGGCATTCGAGGATTTCGTGGGAGTAGAGGGGGTATTTAAAAATATTTTTGAATTGCGATTAGAATTGGATGTCTTGAAACGTTTGTTTTTAGAAATTGAATGTAAAAAAATATTAATAGTACCTTCTTGAATTGTATGTGATTTTCTTCAATGATATCTATCAGAGCATTTAAAATCGTCCATGAAACTCTACATGATTTATTAAACAATAATAAGCCGTTAAAAAATAATAATTAATTTAAATTTAATATTTCATTTAGATTTAAACACTTCTTGCAAGTAGTAATAGGATTTTATTTCTAAATCAAATGAATCCCTATATGTATTTCCATTGTTCAAAATTCTTTAATTAAACAATAATATTTAATTGATAGAATGTTATTTAAAAAATTTTTTTTCATATGATTGAGACTAACATATTAAATTTTGTATACTTTAAATTAAATAATAACTACAGATTTATAACCTTGAGGTTAGATGGATTTTGCTACTATGTGCCCGTAAAAGATTCGAGTACAAGGAATTTTTTTATTTGTTGTATTTTGACCTCCTAATAACGATAAACCGAAATCTATAGATCTTAAGGTAAAATTTGAACCCAGGTGAGTTGAAAATAATGCAGTAACGGCTGAGTAATACGTCGTTGAAAATAGTAGAAACATTACTGTTTTCGAACTTAAGGATTTTTTTACTCGAAAAGTATTGTGTTAACGAAAATTTTTTGAATTAGCATTTCGACGTGAAATGAGCCATGGAATCTGAATAATTTTTTTCTAGAAAAAAAAAAAATTCTTTTAATTGTTATTAAAAATTGTTAATAACAACTAATTACAGAAAAATAAAGACAAACACGATGGTTTATTGTTTTAAGGAGGTCAAAATACATCAATTAATAATAAAATTCCGTGGACTCGAATCTTTTACAGGCATTTATCAGCAAAACCTAACTAGATGGCTCATCACCCCTATATAGCACATATGTTGAATATTTTATTGTAAATGATTATTAAAAGTCATGAGAAGTGTCACGTAACCTGACAATAATAGAGCCAGTGCTATATATCATGCGCTTCATTTCGTATAATTTTGTTTTTATATTTTTCAGATTCCAAAGGTTGAAAAAAAATTTATTAAATTACTTTAATCTTTTTTAATTTACATCTGGTTTTGAATTTTCTGAGTTAATTTTTTCTGAGTCATCCTGGAAAAAATTATAGAAATTCAGATGGATTTTCCAGAAAATTTAGTTGTTTATACAGAAATACTAAAAATAAGTGAATAATTGAATTTTTTGGGAAACCTATCCAAGTTTTTGCAATTTTTTCCGTGATGACTCCCAATGGATTCGTTTAAGGTTTTTTCTGTCATCTATTACTTTTTTGTGTGTAAACATAATGTTCTAAAATATTTGACGGATTTTCAATTTTTAGCAAAATGTTTAATTTTATTCGATTTGAACCTTTCAATAAGTTTTGTTTTGTAATTGTTTTCAGTTTCAGAATTATTATTTTTGGCAAGAATTTTTAGGTTATTTTTGAAATAGCTTGTTCAGTTAATTACAAAAATTTCTGCAGCGAATAGGATATTTTTGTGATTTTTACTCGGCTTTTACCGGCCATTAGTACTGCGCAGTAATATTTTGTTAAGTATGATTGTGAAATATTCTTTTGAAGTAAAAATAAGTTTATAATTTACAAAATGATATTTAGTTACATCTAAGACAAAATTCGTAGAGGGGGCCATTAAATAACCAGTGGTCGGAATACTTTGAAGTAATATGCGTTACAGTTCTAAAACTTATAATGAAACAGACTGAAAACCTACTATCGTCGACCATATATCCTAAAATGTTATGGCTTAAACGGTTGCAAGATCTTTATGACTATCTCATCGACTACTCTTAAAATTTGTGACACTCGAAGTATACGGTAAAAAATCGTCTCAAAATATCTATGCCTATTAAGATAAAGTTTTAACAATAACAGTCATTAATTCGATTTTTGGCTGACGAAATTAAAGAAGATTTTGCTTTTTTTAGAGCTAGCTTGCACAGATTTGGTGATTCACAGTCTTTGTAAACAAAAAGGTAAGTTTTATAGTTTTCGGTGAAAGGAAATCAACTATCATGCCACGAGTTTGTTAGTTATATATTTATTACTGAATTACAAGTACTTTATTACAAAAGTTAAAGTTGCGTGGTCTGTACTTGAGCAGGTATAAGATGCTGCTTTCATAGATTATCGGTGCTTATAGTAAGCCTCTCGCTTGGTCAGCCATTTCTCCCTACTCTTACATCGTTAAGTCCTGTAGGAGAGACTGTACATACAGAAGTACGGAAAACGCTTACATCGCCCACAAATACATCAACACTTCCACTATTTAAGTGTTTTTGGAACGCCCTCAACTACGTAAAGATTAGATCGTTGGGATTCAAATTTGTTATTCACAAGGGCTTTTATTAAAATATCGGCGCACAGATTATTCGTGCTCACATATTTGATGTTATACACAACTTCTCGCACTTTTCCACAGTAAAAATGACAACGGACATCGATGTGTTTGGACCGGCACGGGCGGTAAAATTCTGGATTTCTTATAAATTTTGTGTTACTTTGGTTGTTGATGTATAAGAAGGTCCGTTTATTACATCAATGTCCGATATCTAACAATAGTTTACGTAGCCACAGTGCTTCTAGAGTCATTTCGCTTGCAGCTATGAATTCGGCTTCCGTGGTACTGATTGTGAGACTCACGGTGTTTTGTCGCTTCGAGCATCAAGGTACACAGTTGACATTCACCGGAAAAAAATATCCGGTGGTCGATCTGCGAGTTAAGCTATCTTCCGCGTAATCGGTGTCTGAAAACCCTATGATTTTTTCGGTATAACGATTATTCGAGGACAATAAACCGAATGACGTCATACCTTTTAAGTATCGCAAATACGTTTTGCAGAGAGACAGGGTGTTTCGTCGTAGTTATCTAGATAAAAACTTGCCACACTTATCGCGTATACGCAATATTGGAACGCAAGATGATGGCAAGGCATAAAAGTGATCCTACAAATTCGCGATAAGACATGTTCAGCTTTATTTTGTCAGCGGGGGTATCCAGTTTGCATTGTGGATCGGCCGGAGTTTTCACGGAATTCGCATCTGTTATTTTAAATCTCTCTTACAGTCTTTTAATATACAATTTTTGATTTATAACAATGATATATGGTTCATGGATTATTTCCATACCTACAAAGAAGTTTAAATCACTGAATGTGACATCAAAACTAGTTTTAAATAGTAAAAACTCTACGATCACGGCACAACAAACCGTCGGTGTCGTCAACATAAAGTGCAAGATACACTTTATTTTCTTTGAACGTCGATATATAGATACATTTCTCGGCGCTCCTCGGTGTGGATCGAATGGAGATGTTCATGCACAGCGACAGATAACAAAGTTCTTATCGATTCATAACGAACGACAGAAGAGAAAATCTCGCTATGGTCGATATAGGATTGTTGAAAGAATCCTTGGGCCCACAGGCGTGCTCTCTATCACCGCTTGTCCTCGGATTCCGCATTTTTCATTTTAAATATCCACTTGAAACCGATAGACTTTCTCTTTTCGGGTTATTCCAAAAAGTCCCATGACTTGCTCTTTGCATAAGCATTGAGCTCTTCGTCAATGGCTTTTTGCCGGTCTATCAAATCGTGGCGGCTTAATGCATTTCGGTAATTTTTCGGTATATCATAGAAGCCACTCCATTCGACGGAACAAACATATCCGTCGGAGACGCGCAAATTTTGACAAGATTGCAACTCATACATGCCTTGAACGTTGCACGCCTCTTCGCTATCGCTTTATACAGAGTGATGATCATCCGGTTCATTGGCATCTTCATCAACATCGCACGCGACCACGGTTTCATTTCCTTCTACTATTTAAGGTTCATTTGCTTTCTCTGATTATATTCCGACCGGGAAAGAAACGCTGTTGTTTTTAACATTTTTAAAAGAATTTTTGTCAAAAAGAACGTTTTATGAGATTGTAATTCGACCCGTAGTAATGTTGATGAGTCTGTAATTTTGCGAATAATTTGCATAGCCCACGAACCTCAGTTTTTCTGACTTCGGATCTTACTTTTTGCGGTGTACGTCGGGTACGAGTACGTAAACATCGCAACCAAAAATTTGCACGTGTGACACGTTGAGTTTTTTATTAGGCCAAAGTTCGGACGGTGTCGCCGATTGAGACTGTGCACCGATTGATCAGTTCAAATATACGGCAGTGTTGACGGCTTTATCCCAAAGATGTTTGGGCAAGTCACATTCTAATAGCATTGTTCGCATGCTTTAATTAACGGTACGCATTTCACGCTTCTAACACCGGTTTTGTTCGGGGGTGTACGGTGCTAACGTTCCGTGTCTTAAACCTTTCAAACGTAAGAATTCTGAGACCTCGTAGTTTACATACCATGTTTCGTTGTCGGAGTGTATACCTTTAATATCTTGATTAAAATGGTTTCAAACATAATTGACGTAGGTTCTTAAGACTTCGGAGGCATCGCTTTTATGTTCAATAAGGTAAACAGAGTGAAAGCTGGTTGCTCTATCTTTAAAAAGAAAAAAAACTTCGCACCGCCGATCGACAATGCTTCCATAGGGCCGCAGAAGTCTGTGAATATGATATCCCTGGTAGCGGGGCAAGCACGACACTCAACTGTCTCAAATGAAAGTTTGAACTGTTTACCAAGCGAGCAGCTTTCACGAAAGAATCCGGATTTGTTGCTGTATTAAATGCCAGATACTATGGAATTCTTTGTTGCTGTCTTAAGAGAGCTAATGTTTTTATGACTCTAGTACCAGGTCTGTATTGATTCGGATGCGATATTTACTTCGTGCATTGTCCCGGATTTGATAAACATACGCGATGGATTGTTTGGTAACTTGGGGAGAGTACGATTTCTTGCGCATCTCAAAATAAAGACATATTCGCGTAGAAAATGCAAAATAAAGCACCTTTACTTTTGTGGAAAAATCGATATCTTGCTTAGTTTTCAAGATTATGAGTTTAAAAAGTTCGAAAATTCAGAATTTATCTTACGGCAAATCCAGCTAGAGAAGAGTACAATTTCTCGGGCGATAAGTTTTGAAAGGGGTTTTTAGGGGTAATCGTGTTGCTGATCAGCGAAAAATAGTAAAAAGATTCATACTCGCTTACTTTACGAGACATCAAGGTTCGAAAATTAAAAAAAACCGAATTTTTAAATTCCATTGATTTGACTGTGCTTCCGAATACAGCCTACCTCCGATTGCGCTGAAAATTTGTATACCTATGCTTTTCAGTGTGCTGATTACGAATCTGACAGTCAAAATGACCGCAAATGCCCAGAAATTATTATACTATAAAGTCATCTTGTTCAGTTCCAATCAGAATTTAAATCTTAAGCGTTTGATGAGTTAATGAAGTATTCGTTCCCCCCCAGTGGCACGGGAGCTCTGCTCCCGTGGCATCTGAGTAGTGCTCAGCTGCAGAAACATTAATTATTTCATGAACTACTTTGTCAGCTGAGAAATCCATTGGCAAAAAATTCGTTACCCAGGCAGTCGCAAAAACTGCCCCACTACATAGAGAGAAAAATGATAGGGCTGTCCCTCTGGTAAAAGTCCACTGAAGCGGGCACCAGTGTTCGCTCTATGCAGTTGATGCCATGGCCTCATGTACACGATGAGTGTGCAGCCAGCACTACAGTCATGGCTGTATAGTAGGGGTAAACGCACCATCTACCGTACACTCGTGAATTCACTCTATTTTGTTAATATGATAGTAAGATAGTTTGATACTAAATATTGCCTCAGTAAATTTTTAATTGTTCTTTGGGATCTCAAGAAAGCCCATAAATTTTTTTGAGCGGTTGGAACTTAAAAAAATGATTTTATAATAAAAACATTAAATAAAAGTCGTGTTCCTATTACCGTACTGCTGTTCTCATTACCGTACCCCATCTACCGTACGC